>ONZH01010899.1:0-16491 GCA_900303285.1 Rhinella marina | reverse complement strand
TGCTTTCTATTTTAGCCCATCCCTTCATTGTCCCTCAATTAGGATAGAACTTTGATTGTGACTGCACTGTCTAATTGTTTTCTGGCAACACTGTAAGACTCATGCACCCTCATTCACAGCCTAAGACGGAATGATGTTCTGCTTGTTCTGCAAGCACACCTACCTGCTGATTGGCTCATTCAGGCTGTCTGTCGGCCTTTGAGCCCAAAGCAAGTCCCCACATAATTCCTCAGGGTCATGTAGCATTAGTTAGAATTGAGCACAAAGTGCTCGGAGCTCTGGTAGAAACTTGGTGATGCTCGAGTGCTCTAAGCACCCAAGCACAATGTATCTGGAACCCGCTCAGCCCCCTGCTGGAAGAGGGGAGGGTGTCGGGTTCATAGAAAAAGTCAGAAATCGCGACTTCTCCTCTTTTACTCCTTTCACTCATAAAAGTATGCTAATTAACTGAATTTGTACGCATTAGCACACAATGCGTAGCATTAGCGTACAAATCAACATTACAGTGAATGCCAGTACCCTCCCACACATTTATGCGCTGCGTAGCAGCAAACAAACGTGTGGGGAGGAGACTTGAGCATCGCACTCGAGCACACATGGTATTGCTGAACACCTAGTGCAGAGCATACGATGCTGGAGCGAATATAGTGATGAGCGAGCATGCTCACTCAAACTAGTGAGCCACATTCTTTCTTCCTCCTACATGCTTTTTCCCACATGTGCAGTGAAAAAGCTGTGGATTACTGTTGTGTATTATTACAGGTAGTAAAGATCAGGTCTAAGTTATTGCTGTGGACTAACATGCAGTGCCCAAGTTCAAGTAGTGGCCCATGACAGAGTGGGAGGTGTGCAGCAGTGGAGTAAAGCTGTGTTAACATCACTGTTTGTTCCTGTATTTTGAGATTCATAAAGCCTCTTTAGATGGACAGTAATTTGAGTCAGTTTGATTGAATAAACAAAACAGGAGGGTCCAAAACAGAGATAATTATAAAATGAATGGATTATTTGCATCTCATCTACACTTGGTTTACAAATTCTGTTCAAATTCTGATGCAAAACACTGACAAAACATAACATAACAAATGTATTACCTACAATAAATTTGGGTTAAGTTGGTGGATGATTTGTGTGGTTATCAAATAACTACGGCACACCTCCTTATGCAATAATCCAGCTGGCCAGGTTGATTCATCCAGCAAGTTAGCCCATCTGGTTTTAACCCTAACACAAGAAGTTATTTGACCGCAGGCATTCCACATCCAACTTCCCTGAGGGCCAAATGGCTGAACACTAACTGTTCGTACGGCACTGAAGGGATCGCCATGTGTCTACCCTTTGACGACAGCTGCCTGTTACCCACTCAACATAGTTTGTCATAGGGATCGGGGATTGTACTACTGGAGCAGACTAATTTATTTGGCAAAAGACTAATTTAATTAAAAACTAATTGATTCGCTATAAAACTCTTTTTTTCCCCACAATACTAATGTTTTCAGTAAAAGAATATTTTTTTGGATAAAGGAGTAATTTTTCCGACAAAAAACAGTGATTAACTTGTGGCCAATTCTGCTGCGCGAAGAATCTATTTATTTGCACTGCCAACAGAGTGTTAAATAAAATCGTTATGACCCTCTATGTGATTCAATGGATAAAGTGAGTATTTATTTATTCTTGTTTACTGGATTAACCCTTGAAAGACTTTGGTGTTGATTTCAGATTAGTGTTGATTAGAGATGAGTGAACGTGCTCGTAACAAGCACTGTACCGCTCGGCTCCCCTGTGCTCGCACGGGCACAGGCAGCTGCTTCCGTTGGGTGAGGAGGACGGAAGCGGCTGCCTGCGCCCATGCGAGCGCAGGGGAGCCGAGCGGTACAGTGCTCGTTACGAGCACGTTCACTCATCTCTAGTGTTGATCGAGCACCAAAGTGCTCGGGTGCTCTGGTAGAACACTTGGTGATGCAATGTAAGTCAATGGGAGAACCATTGAAGAGGGGAGGGTGTCGGGTTCATAGAAAAAGGTCAGAATCGCGATTTCTCCTCTTTTACTCCTTTCACTCGTAAAAGTACGCTAATTAACTGAATTCGTACGCATTAGTGCACAATGCGTAGCCTTAGCATACAAATTTGAACGCATTAGCGTACAAGGCGTAGCATTAGCGTACAAATCAACATTACAGTGAATGCCAGTACTCTCCCGCACGTTCATCACCGCGATGTGTCGAGCATACCCATGCTCGAGCGAATATAGTGTTCGGGTGAGCATGCTCGCTCAACACTATTTCAGATGTCATGATCAGTGATGAACGAGAAATCAGAAGGGTTTAATAATTCACAATCATTGTGACCTCTTCATATAAAGCAATGCGCTTCGCGACGAAGTAATTTGTAACAAAGCTAATTTCTTTGTGAAATTTGTCAAAACAGCTAACTTCTCTTAACATTACTATTAATCAATGTGAACACAACACAAACAATACAATGAGAGAGGTGGATCAACCCAATTTGAGAATTAAGGCGCAATAGAATTGTTTATCTATTAAAAAGGCATGCACTGTTTAATTAGATAGTTAGCTCTGTGTGTTACGCAAGGATTTATGCAAACTGCTCTGTCCCCTATAGATCCCTTCAGCTTCAGATTACAGTCCCAATGCACTGTCCCTATGCTTTCCCTACAGTGTATAAAAACTCTAATTACAATCTCCCTACACTCTCCCTGTAGTATTCCTATCCAATATTTCACAATTAAAAGCTTTTAGCAACACTGTCCATAGTATTTATCAATGTCTCTCCCAATGTTCAAATCACAGTGAAATGGCTGACACCACATGGAATGAGGCTTTTATAAGGCTGTGACATCACATGGGCTGGCTAGCTGCTGATTGGCTGTCTGCATAGAAATATGGGTGATTTTGCATTTCTGGGTTTCTTACTTTCACTTTGTAACATGCGTACCCGTAATTTTAGGAAAAAAACAATTCATTACGATGAAGAACAGGTAAATTCGCTCCGCACTACTTATAGCCATGGTTATAGCAGTTGAGGCAGAGGTAGCAACAGTGGCGATCAGGGCCAATAAAGAGAGGGGCATCGGGACTATGATGATGATTCTTATGAAGAGGAAGTTATATATGAGAGGAGGAGGGTGGTGGCTATGATGGAGAGCAGAGAAAACATTCAGCAAAAATATTCAAAGAAAATGCCCGTGTCAGATCTGCTTCTATTATGGTCACCTCAGGAACTGGTGATATTGCTGATACTGTGAGCACAGGCTCAAAGCGTGCCAGACCTAGGCCAAGTTTGACTGCCACCAGGTCTTCCTCCTTTTTGTCCTCTGCTCCATCGTGAGACATCCATAATGGAATGTGTGGCCATGAGTAAACAATATTCGCAACCAGCAATTACTGTAGTTGTGTTCAAGCTCAACTTCCACTTCCAAGTTCCTTGTGACGTAGTTGTTACCATATGACTAAGTTGTGGTTAATGTGGTGCACTTCTGCCTCATTCTCAAAATCTAATTGTTCTGCATGTCATCAGCCAGACTTTTTGCCAAGTTTCCTCAAAAGTTGCCATCATGGAAATGTTTAATAGTTTGGCACCTTCACCAAAATGTTATTCTTCTGTATGAAATTTGTACCAGCTGCCTTTTTTTTCTTTTTCCAAAATGTTATAACTTATCTTGTTTTCTAAATGACTGTGGCCATTCCCTGGCACAAACCATGTTCCCTAACCTCATGGATGTCTGGGTGGGCTGCATGGAACAGTGGTCAAAATTGCCCTAGTTTGTTCTCTCCGTACTGTCTTTTCCAGCCTCCAGTCACATCTTTGAGAGGTTATTCAGGATGGAGGGTTATGTTGTCACACTCAAATGGACAACATTTTCTACCGCAAGTGCAATAGATCCATAAGGAATTTAACACTCCTCCGGCTGTGGACAATGAATAGATCTGCCATTGTTGAAGATGGCTATTTAATGACTGCTTCATCATGCCACTGTCCACCGGCCTACCATCATGTCCCATACTGTATAGCTGCTTCTGCCACCACTGCAGCTGCCATTACCCCTGCTGCCACTGACATTAGCCCTACCAAGCTGACAACTACTATTATTAGCTGTGTTGCTACTGCTGCCAATACTATTGCTGCCACATGCCACTACCTTACCCTTTTCACGTCCACACTGTACCACTGCTGCTCCCAAAATAATGGAGACTATTTCAAGCATAACAAGCCACTGTCACTTCTAACAATTCACACGTGTGTGTATATAATTATGAGCAATCATCTGCCCCTTTTAAGGAATCACTTTGAAAACTTGCTAGAACAAGCCATGGCTTCTTCTGACACTACTGTGTATGTGTATAAACAGGGGCAGTCATCAGCACCTATTAAGGTATCATTTTTGGGAGCTTGTTCACAACAAGCCACTCTTTTGTTGCCATATCTAGGCATCTATCCAGAGTGTATTCTCAGTGGAGAAATCAAATATCCTGGTAGGTGGTGCTCTACACTTATAATTCAAGAAGAGTGAAGCAGAAAGTGTGACACTCATCATTAAAATTAAAGGGGTTCTCCGGGAATTAAGAAAATGAAAATACCTAAATTTTACTTTATTATAAATATATTCTCAAATTCCTTTCATTAGTTATAATGGCTCTTTTTGTCTGGGAAGCAATCGTTAGGAGAGATAAAATGGCCGCCATTCTACTACTACACATAAAACCTGTCCTTTTTACAGCCACATTCCCACCTCCTCTCTATACTTTATGTCTCCTCGTGAACTCTTTTCCTTCAGAGATTCAGCTGATGATCTTATCAGCTGTATTCAGGATCATAATTCCTGACAAGCAGAGCAGAGAGGAGGATGAGGCAGCTCTTTACCTCAGTGTTCTGAAGTAACTTGTCCTTCTGTGTAAATAGGACAGGTTTTGTGTGTACTAACACACAAAGTAGGACCACAGGGAGTCAAAGACACTACATTAGGGCATATTATACCACTCTCAGACCTCAACATGATAGACTGGGACTCCCCAGGGTGTACATTGCACCATTACTCTTTATTAGTGATGATCGAGTACTTCTGTACTCGTCTGCTTGGGTGCTCTGGCCGAGCATCCAAGCATAATGAAAGTCAATGGGAGAAGACCAGGCACCCCATGCTCGGATGAGGGGAGAGTGTCTGGTCCATATGGAAACGTGAAAAAATGGTAGAAACACCACAGAAATGTTTCGGGAACAGCATGGGGACGGTGAATTTGTACGCATTAGCGCACAATGCGTAGCATTAGCATACAAATTCATACGCATTAGCGTACAATTAGAGATGAGCGAAGTTGCCTTAAAAAATATTTGTTATTCTGGTCGTGTTCGGTGAACATTCCCGCACAAATAACAAACATACAGTCTAAGCTTTGTTAAAGGTACGCTACTGAACTGAATACGTACGCATGAGCGTACACATACACTGCGTCTGCGAACATTCCCGCACAAATAACGAACATACAGTCTAGCGTTGTTAAAGGTACGCTACTTGCGGGGAGGCTCGAGCAATGCGTAGCATTAGCGTACAAATTATAAGATGCGTACACTAATGCGTAGCAGCGAACAAACCTGCGGGGAGACTCGAGCATTGCGCTCGAGTACACTCTGTGTTCAGTCGAACACCGAGTGGACCCGAGCGTACGCATGCTCGGCCGAACAGCAAGTTCGGCCGTGCATGCTCGCTCAACACTACTCTTCATACAATGCTGATCTGTAATTTTTATTCAACTACACAACAATTGCCAGTATAAGTTCTTATTGAATAAACTCAGAATGAAAAACAGATTATTTTCAAAGTCTACTGGATGTCACAAGATGACATGTGTATCATAGGAGGAACCTTTTGCATAATGTTTTGTTGCTATGGAAACATTTGACAAACACCCACTAAACAATGTGACAAAGCATTTCTTACTTTAAATGTAACTAAATATAAAAAGATCAAGATGGGGGCAAGAGGGAGGAGCGGTGGTTTTCCTTCTTCAACTTCCTTACGGTGATGTCAATGAAGATGAGTACTGTAGTTACATTTTCTCAAGTATTAGGAATATGGGCAACCTTGAACTATGCTTTTGATTATAAAATTGCTCCATAAATTGCAAATGTAAACACACTTCACAATTTATATAGTTGCTCACCCCTCTGGTCACGATGGACTAAGGTGCTCTAACCATTGGCTTTTACCCACTGCCAAAGAAAATAAAGAGTATAGTATTGTCTGGTTGGCACACTTTTATACAGGAATTGTACTTTGTATTAATGACGGATATTTCATTTATTATATAAAAATATACTTATTATTAAAAAATTAACAAATTAGAGATAGTTAATATATACAGTCTACTCATAGATTTGTCAGTGGACACTGTGTGTCTTCCCATAGATCAGTGAACCAGAATAATCTCTTGAACCAGAATAATTCACAGAAAATACCCCCACAAAAAATAGAAGGAATTCCTTAAAAAAATAAAATAAAAATATATAGATAAAAATACAAAGTCATAAAATTTTAGGATCCAGAATATGGTCTAGAAGTATTAGTCTTGTTGATAGGATTGTGCAAGTACGGCCACCGCTGCTGGATTACAGGGTGGCCATAACTATGGAAATGAGCCATGTATAATGTGATTAAAAAATGGCAGAAGGGTCTCTGCTTGCCTATTCTTACCTTTAGTTATTAGTGTTGAGCGAGCACCTCTGTGCTCGTATGCTCGGATGCTCTGGCCGAGCACTAGGGGTTTCTTGAGTGCCTGGCCCAGCACCTGAGCATAATGTTAGTCAATGGAACTAAACCAGGCACCCCCCGCTCGGAAGGGGGGAGGGTGTCTGGCTAATAGAAAAAGATCAGAATTGCGACTTCTCCTCTTTTACTCCTTTCACTCGTAAAAGTATGCTGATTAACTGAATTTGTAAGCGTTAGTGCACAATGCGTAGCATTAGCATTAGAGATGAGCGAGCAGTGCTTGTTACGAGCACTGTAGCGCTCGTCTCACTGCGAAAGAATGTCCGTAGGCATTGCGGATCCATCCTCACCCGACTGAAAGTCAATGGGGACAGATCGGTTTGTTATGACACTCATACCAAACGGATCCGTCCCCACTGACTTTCTGTCGGGTGAGGAGGACGGATCCGTTTGTTATGAGTGTCATAACAAACCGATCCGTCCCCATTCACTTACATTCAGTTAAGGACGAATCCGCAATGCCTGCGGGCATTGCGCAGAGGAGCCGAGCGCTACAGTGCTCGTAACGAGCACTGCTCGCTCATCTCTAATTAGCATACAATGAGTAGCATTAGCGTACAAATCAACATTACAGTGATGGGAAGAGACTTGAGCATTGCGCTCGAGTACACTCGGTGTTCGGCCGAGCATGCTCGCCCAACACTATTAGTTATACATTGATTGCGTTGGTAAAGATGTTGGTCATTAGAAGTGTATGTGTAATTACATCCATAAGGAGGGGTCATTGAGTCTTCAGTGTTTGCTCTCAATCTTCCCCTCAGACATACCTGAAAAAACTAGATGGCCTCTTAACCCCATGTTGGCAGTGGCCAGGCTCTTAATCCTACTTCACTGAAAGGTTCCCTCAATCTTAGGCTTCATTCACACATCCGTATTTTTCTTTTCCAGATTTTCGGTCCGTTTTTTGCGGATCCGTGTTTCTGCAAAAATCTTCTGTTTTTACCAATTGTATATCCGCATCCGTTCCGTTTTTCCGCAAAAAAAAAAGGAAGAAGGAATATATATTGGTAGGGTAATTCTTTATATTTCCTGGAAACGAATCCGCAATTGCGGATGATATGCGGATGACATATTGATACATTCCGCATATCATCCACATTTTTTGCGGACCCATTGATTATAATGGGACCACGGACCTGCATATGCGGACAAAAGTAGGACAAGCTCTATCTTATTCGCGGATTCGCATAACAGAACGGAACAACGGATGCGGACAGTATACGGAGTGTTGTCCGCATTTTTTCAGGACCCATTGAAATGAATGGACCCGCATCCTATCCACATGATTTGCGGATCGGATGTTGATGGATCAGGAAAGAAAAACAGGACGTGTGAATGGACCCTTAAACTGGTTAAACAAGATGCATCATATTGACAGGTTTGAAGAAATTTCTCACTGGGAGTCGAGGTCTTATCAAGCTTTCTCTCGTATTTGGGCACCTTGGTCCCACCACAGGGGACTACTCTATGACTCCTGCCCCTTGCTCACTTCCCTATAATCTTCAGTGAGTCACACCTATACCCCTATTTTGAATAGACATTGATCACCACACACAACTATTCTTGTTGTCCCTTCTCAGATATTCCAATAAACCAGTTTTCTTGGGCTCAACCAGGAGACAGAGGCTCTGCCCTCTACTCCCCTCATCACCTCCCCCCAAAGTCTTTTATTCTGTCTTGCTCTTCTCACTCTAGTTACATGTTTTGAGTGTTCTACAAGTTGTAGAGTACAGACCAAAAGTTTGGACACACCTTCTCATTCAAAGAGTTTTCTGTATTTTCATGACTATGAAAATTGTAGATTCACACTGAAGGCATCAAAACTATGAATTAACACACTGCACTTGGGGACACTTTCAAAGTTTTCCCAATTTTTCGGACTGACTGACCTTCATTTCTTAAAGTAAGGATGGCCACTCGTTTTTCTTTACTTAGCTGCTTCTTTTTTGCCATAATACAAATTCTAACAGTCTATTCAGTAGGACTATCAGCTGTGTATCCACCTGACTTCTGCCCAACACAACTCATGGTCCCAACCCCATTTAAAGGCAAGAAATCCCACTTATTAAACCTGACAGGGCTCACCTGTGAAGTGAAAACCATTTCAGGTGACTACCTCTTGAAGCTCATCAAGAGAATGCCAAGAGTGTGCAAAGCAGTAATCAAAGCAAAAGGTGGCTACTTTGAAGAACCTAGAATATAAGACATATTTTCAGTTGTTTCACACTTTTTTGTTAAGTATATAATTCCACTTGTGTTAATTCATAGTTTTGATGCCTTCAGTGTGAATCTACAATTTTCATAGTCATGAAAATACAGAAAACTCTTTGAATGAGAAAGTGTGTCCAACCTTTTGGTCTGTACTGGATATATAATAAAAATTATTTTGTAATAGTTTTAATACTCTTTAAAGGCCAGATAACAAAGAAGGGAGAATCAATTGCTTGGGATGGCAGAGTATGTGGAGACTGGATAGACTTAAATGGGTTGTATGAGTTATGAAAGAAATACATAGCACTGTAAATCTGATGGGCAGCAATATATAACTAAGTTAAGCAAGTTTTATGCAAAAAAATCTATATTTCCTCATTTCCCTGGTTCTCTTCTGACCTTTTGTTTATCTGCAATAACAATAATCTCTGCCCCTCCCCCTGCTCTGCAAAGGAAATGAATACAAGTGCTGCACTGAGTGACATTCTTCCTACTGGGATACTCAGCACCATGTCCCAGCTGTACAATGACACTGCTGATACGCACAGGATTTTCCCCCTACCTGTTCTTGTGCAATGCTTTGCAGAACTCCTCTGTCAAATCCAATGCCCATCATTTGTCTCCTCACTGCCTGCTACTGTAATAAAGCCTTTAACTCTGAGTCTGTGCTTGCTGAAGGGGTTAAAATATTATCTAAAAGAATCCAGGGAGAGAGCAGACGGCAGCTCAGCCAGTGCAGGGGGCGTGGCCAACACAGTGACATCTCGTGTACAGACTCTTATCTGCTTGTGAACGAAACATTAGCAGAGCAGGAAGAGAAGCTGACATTACAGGTCATGTGACCCTCAGTGAAATCTGAGAAAGGGGCCCCTGAAATTAAAGTAAATGCATTGAAAAAAACATTACATTTGCCTAGTTAGAAACATACAAAGAACCAAAAAATTACTTGGGCAACCCCTTTAATGGTCAATGAACTTTCACACAACTTATCTGATCGCCAATGTCTTAAATTCTAAATGAGAATTAGGGCTCATGCAGACGAACGTATTTTCTTTCATTGTCCGTTTCTTTTTTTTCGCAGCCCATATGTGGAACAATTCACTTCAATGGGTCCGCAAAAAAAGGAAATGACTCTGTGTGCATTTTATTTCTTTATGTTTGCAAGTCAGTGCTGCAAAAAATAGAATATGTCCTATTTTTGTCTGTTTTGCGGACAAGGACGGGCATTGTTACAATGGATCCGCCAAAAAAAAATTAAATGCAACACGGACGTCACGTGGATGTCATCTGTTTTTTTTGTTTGTTTGTTTTTGTTTTTTATTTGGTGATCTAGGTTTTCTGGACCATAAAATACATATGGTCTTCTGCATGAGCCCTTAGTGAGTACTTTTTGCAGGAAGTCTCAGCATGTGTAGACTTGTGAACTGTGGATCAGCACCAGAACCAGAAGTGATTTACAGGTGAGAGTACTGCATGGGCAGACAAGAAATAGAAAAGGACTATTATTAGTGATGAGCGAGCATGTTCGCCATGCTCGAGTCCCCTCCCCACACCAAGACGGATCCGTCATGACCCCCAATGCAAGTTAATGGGGACGGATCCGTTTGGTGTAACACAATAGTAAACAGATCCGTCTTCCATTGACTTTCAGTGGAGTTCATGACGGATCTGGCACCTTACCTTTCCCAGCAGCTTCCTCCTCCCTCCAGCAGGTGGCGCTGTGGTGAAACTTACCACTGAGCGCGCCATCTTCCTGCTGGGACAGGTCGGGAGCTGCTGGGAAAGATAAGTTTAACCCCCCACGCCCCTCAGTTTCTTTCTGTGTCATGTTTTTTTTTGTTTTTTTTTTTTGGGGGGGGACCCGTGTAAACCAGACACCCTCCCCTCTTCCGAGCGGGGGGTGCCTGGTTTAGTCAGATTGACTTTAATTATGCTCGGGTGCTCGGCCATAGCACACGAGCACTGGGTGCTCAATCATCACTAACTATTATGTATTATGATTACATTTTACTCATTTTAGGTTATTTTTATTCAATAGATCTTTATTCATTTTTAATTTTATTTTATTACAAATAATCAGCAGTTTTTGTTTTAAAGGGTTACATTTCAGCCTGGATGCACAGTGAGTCCCATCATGTCCCTTTTTTTGACTCTGATAACTGATAAGAATATGGCTTACATTATTGTGTAAAGGCTGTCAGGAGATCAGAGATAAGGTCTCTACATAGAGTCAGAACAGAACATGACAGGACTAGGAGCTAGTCTGAAATTTAACCCTTTCGCACAAAAACTGCTGACAATTGTTAATAAAGACCAAAATGAGTGGAATCATAAATTTTAATTTCCCAGTATTCTGATTTTTAGTTTTTTTTACCACTATGTGTCTTTCAGCATAAAAGTAGCATCACGTAATTGCACAAGATTTTGCGCAGTGTCTTCAATCAAGATGGCTGCAATGGCCTCTACGCGAGCAAATGGAAAGGGTGAGAATTTTTTATTTTTACCCTGATTAACCCCTGAAAGGTTTAAATTGTAGCCTCAGATGTTGTGGTCAGCGATGAACATGGCATCTGAGGGGGGTTCAAGAACGGGGAGCAGCACAATCGCCATACAAAGAAATGCCCTTTGCGACAATGCAAATTTAGTTGTGAAATTCGGTGAAGCAGCAGAATCAAATTTTCATAACTTCGCTCATCTCTAGTCATAGTAATACGCTGGACATTATAATGTATTATGTGTATGTGGCTCCGGGCCCCACATACAGCCACACATTGCCCTAGACGGTGATATAGATAAAGATTGATTTAGAAAGAGCAGCTATGTTCTGCCTCATAGGAAGGGTTCAATGGTGATTTGTGCCTTATTTTCCCTGGAGAACTTTACCTCATGTCGCAAGCCTTACCTCCTAACAGTGAGACAACTCACATAGTAAAGCACACAGTAATGTACCATATACAATGAACATACGACCATACTTACTGCTCCACAGCTGAGGTCCAATAAGAATAATAGCCAGATAATAATCCAAGAAAAGGGTATATATTTTAAGCCCCATGTCCTGTGTTACGTTGTTGCATTTACTAAAACCTAAAGTAAAAAAATATATATATAGCAGTGAGTAAGAAGCATGAGATGTAAGCAAAACGAAAGAAAACATGACTTCTTAGCAATATACAATATAAGACATAACCATCCATATGTTCACTCCTTTATCTTTATACATGTAGAATTAACATATAGAATATGACTTCACCAGTATTTTCAGATACAGAACCAGGGGAGCACATCAGAAAGGAGGGTTAGCATGGCCGAAATGTGGAAAAGCTTTGCCTGCACCCCACAACATCCAGCTGATATGGACCATCTTAGCAGTACATGCTATCTTGGAGTACCTCAATGAAAATAAGCAAATTACTCCATATCAGCATGACTTCATGAGGGATCGGTCATGTCAAACCAATTTAATCAGTTTCTATGAGGAGGTAAGTTCTAGACTGGACCGCGGTGAATCAATGGATGTCGTATATCTGGACTTCTCCAAAGCATTTGACACGGTACCACCTAAAAGGTCAGTATATAACATGAGAATGCTTGGCCTGGGAGAAAATGTTTGTATGTGGGTAAGTAACTGGCTCAGTGATAGAAAATGGAGAGTGGTTATTAACGATTAGAGATGAGCGAATCTCTTTGCCGCTTCGTAGATTCGTATCGAATCTTGGAAATTTTTTGAGATTCGCTCCGTTAGATTCGAAAATGTTCGTAAAGCTTTCTAAGCATTCGCTACGTACTCGTACGCTTAATTGTACGCTAATGCAACATATAAATTCCTTTATACGCTTAAGTGTACAAATTCAGTTAATTAGCGAACTTTTACTGTTCGTTATTCGTGCGGCAAAAAGCCTAGGAAGAGAGCGGTCACCTGACCTAGTGGGAAGTGCTTGCTCTGATTGGCTCACAGGCTCAGTAAGCCGGGACTCCAGGGAGCTTACCATTGAAAGTCAAGACTCCTCCTTTGTAGCTCCGCCTCCATCTTAAGTTTGAGAAACAGAGCAAGTGTGCTGTGCAAGATGGCGAAGCAGCTGCACCCCAACTGGGTAGAAAAGGATTGGGGTAGTGATATCCTAGAGGTTAAAGAGGAGCCAGAAGAGATTTATGTGGACCAGTGGATTCCTAAGCCTAGAACGCAGAAGACACCGTTGGTATTTGCCGAACCAGCTTGTGCACCTGAGGCACCCGGGGCTCCCGCTCCGCCCCCTAAGAAGAAGGATTACTCTTTGAGGCAAAACAATATTGTGCCAGCCGTGGTGACTGCAAATGCCCTAACATTATGGGATTACAAAAAGGCTGTCAAGGCTTGGGTCATACAAGTCCTGGACCATCCCAGGCCAGGGGATCCTAAATTAGAAAGGAGAAAAGGTACCATCCTCTGGTTCTCCGTAGAATGGGGAAGTGGGTTCCTCGCTGATGATGAGACCGCAGATGAGTACTTTGTGGGCCGGCGCTCAGTGAAATGTTCATATTTGCCTCAACCCCGCCATAACCTGTATGCTGGTGACCAAGTGGAGAACTGTTTGCCACTGGAGTGACGCTATTAGCCAAGCCTCTGGTACCCGTGTCACCCCCTGAAGTGTGGCCAGAAGATAAGGGAGCCATAGGCCACGTACGCTGCCTCCAGGAGATGGAAGATGGCACCCTGCGCTTTGGAGAAAAGCACCAACCTGAGCCAGAGCTGCTGATCCCGGGTCTGCTGCCACCACCACCCTCTCTTCAAGTGGGACAGCTAACTACAACTACCTTCTCTTACCAGCCAAAGGTAGTACAGTACCAGCTTCCCTGGAAGATGGAGCCCGCGCTGCAGCAGCCAGGGGAAGACCACTACCTGAACCCATGAAGCTGGAGGTTCTTACTCCCATTGCGTCGACCGGAGGGTCCAGCAAATTCAAGGCTCGGGTTGCCAGTGACACAACACTTGCCAGTGTGACCATCTAGTCACTGCCAGAATCTAGAGGTCAGTGGAGCTCCACTACATCAGCTAGCATGACTTACAAGAGGCAGGAGCGACCTCTAATGTCTTTTAGTAGCAGCAGTAGAGAGGAGGATTTCCAATCCTTAATCTAAGGGACCCCTCAACAGTCTGCTAGGACTTATGGGAGCCACAACGTGGACTACTTCTGACAGGTGAGAGAACTAGTTGGCCATTTTTAAAAGTTAACTTGTTTTTATTGTCCGGTTTGCTCTCATCCAGATGGACACAGATTGTTAGGACTCCCCCCATCATCAGAATAAGTAATGTCCCAGTTTTGCCTAAGCGCACCAATTTCCTTTTTTCCCCCTACTCAAGTTAGGAAGATAAAGTCAGCAGCAGCCAGGGGAGCCGGGCTTCTTCCCTGGATGTCACCTTGCCTCCACCGCTGCAGCCAGAAGTCCCTACCGCTGCTGTCCCAGCAGGAGGATCCGGGAAAGTGCAAGTGGCTGCAGCGTTCACTAGCGTGACCACCACCCGGACCCGGTCAAGTCTGAAAGAAGAGGGCACTGGAGTTCGGCTACGACAGCGAGCGTGGCCTACAAGAGGTAGGAACGTCCTCTGATGTCATTCAGCAGCAGTTCCAGCGAGAAGGACTTCAGATCTCTCATCTCAGGAACCCAAGTACTAATGGCTATCAAGTACACTTCAAGAAGACCTATGGGAGCCACACCATGGACTGCACCTGACGGGTGAGAGCTAGTTGGCACTTTTTGTGTTTGTTTGTTTTATAGTTTGTATTGTCCCCATTTGACTCTCACCCAGATGGACATGGCTGTCAAGACTCCCCCCATTCTGCAGAAAAGTCCCAGTTGCGCCTAAGCACACCTATGTTCCTTTTTCCCCCCTTCTCAGGTTATTTTGGAGCCCTCTTTGCAAAAAGGTTCTCTATTTGCTGCTATTTTATATTATCCATGTGGATTACATGTTACCTGTTTGGTTTACAATATAACCTCACGTGGATTACAATTTAATTTTGGACTATGTGTTTCAGACAGTGTTTTATCATGCCAAGGAGCCACGAGGAGAGACTCAAACGTATATCTGAGCCTTTTATGCTTGCAAATGTGAAATTGATTGCACTAAAATGTTTGCATACTTGTGTCTTTGCTGTATTTTAGCTAAACTGCTTTTAATGGTTCAGCACTTTAGCCCATTGTGTGTATTTTTCAGGTTCACACAGGTTCAGGTTCAGGTTCTTTTTCAGGTACTGCAATATGTCCTATTATGCACTAATTGTATGGTGTCTTTAATAAATTATTCACTTATTGATAGCTAGCAGTGAGCACCTTATTTTTCTAGCTCATATGGACTGCCTCTAAAGACTGAAAGCTGCGGCCTAGCCTCATGCGTATGACGCATTTGCGCATCAATAGTACTCTAAGGATTTGTATGAATTTTTGTACGCTAATGCTTACGTATTGCGTACTTTTAACTATGCTGAATGTTTTTTTTTTACGTAGATTCGACCAAATAAATTTGCTTAAATATGAATCTTGTCAGAAATTCAGCGAATATTCGGCGAAGCGAATTTTGGATGATTCTCTCATGTCTATTAACGGTACAGACTCAGATTGGGTCACTGTCACTAGTGGAGTACCACAGGGGTCAGTACTGGGCCCTATTCTCTTCAATATATTTATTAAAGGGGTATTCCCATCTCACAAATGTAGCTTGTATAGTTCGATATAGCCATACCAATATTATTACTAATAGAATGTATTTATATAAAGTGTACAATTTAGAACAAGTGTATTTAGAAGATTTTCCTATTTGTATATCCATTGTCACACACATATCAGTCAGGCCATTGCCCCTAGTTACGACCACTGCGCTCATGTAGTAGGCCGGTTTGCTCCTTTTCAAACCCGCTCTGAGGTAACTTCTGTATTGTGAACGCACATTACATAAGCATGCGGAGACATCTTAATAATGAATGGGTGGACTACAGTACCCAGAAAGATTATCAAAATTAGGCTTATTCACTTTAGAGAAAAGATGACTGAGGGGAGATGTAATAACTATGTATAAATATATCAGAGGTCAGTACAGAGATCTCTCCCATCACCTATTTATCCCCAGGACTGTGACTGTGACGAGGGGACATCCTCTGTGTCTGGAGGAAAGAAGGTTTGTACACAAACATAGAAGAGGATTCTTTACGGTAAGAGCAGTGAGACTATGGAACTCTCTCCCTGAGGAGGGGGTGATGGTAAGTTCACTATAAGAGATCAGGAGGGGCCTGGATGTATTTCTGGAGGGTAATAATATTACAGGTTATAGTTACTAGAGAGGGGTCATTGATCCAGGGAGTTATTCTGATGCCCGATTGGAGCCGGGAAGGAATTTTTTCCCCTAAAGTGAGGAAAATTGGCTTCTACCTCACAGGGGTTTTTTTTTTTTTGCCTTCCTCTGGATCAACTTGTAGGATAACAGGAAGAACTGCATGGACAGATTTCTTTTTTTGGCCTTATAA
>ONZH01010898.1:0-15023 GCA_900303285.1 Rhinella marina | reverse complement strand
TTGAACGCTGCGCTGGGACATTCAAGTGGATGTGCTGGCTGATGTTTTACTGCGAAGGTCCAGGTGCAGGGCGGGAGGCATCTGGGCCTGTGTCTTGGACAGCACGTAACAAAGGGGAAGAGGAGGCAGTGGTGTGACCTGCAGACACAGATCGTGGACCCAGGCATTTAGCCCACCTTTTAGGGTGCTTTGCTGACATGTGTCGGATCATGCTGGTGGTGGTCAGTTTGCTGGTGTTTACGCCCCTGCTCATCTTGGTACGGCACAGGTTACAAATTACAATCCGTTTATCGTCAGCATTTTCCACAAAAAAACGCCAGACTGCTGAACACCTAACCCTTGGCAAGGGAGCTGGCTGCAAGGGGCTGCCCTGGAGAACAGTTGCGGGCCTGGTTGTCGTGGCCTGCCTTCTCCCTTTTTCTACCCCACTGCCTCTTCCAGCCAGTTGCGCTGCTGCAGATCCCTCCCCCTCTGTACAGCTGTCCTCGCTCGGCTTGCCACCTTCCCAGGTTGGGTCAGCTATTTCGTCGTTCACCACCTCCTCTTCCACATGCTCACTCTGCTCCTCCTCCTGACATGGTGAACTAACATGAACCTGACTTAACTGCGTCTCATCCTCATCCACAACCTCTTGAGACACTAATTGCCCTTGACTTATTGGCAACTGTGTCTCATCATGATCATCCACCTCGGGAAAAAATACTTGCCGTTCCCCACCGTCATCTTCTTCAGACTGTGCTTGCTCAATAGATTTGGAATCAGGGTACAATATCCCCTCATGTCCCACCTTAAGCGGCCTTGGTGAGAGGCCCAAGCCAAGGGACAGTGATGAAAAAAGCTCCTCAGAATATCCCAATGTGGGATCTCTTCTTTGTCCAGACTCTGCTTGGTGGGAGGAAGGAGGATCATAGAGAGGATGCGGTTGCCCAGACTCTTGGCTACTGAGACTGGACTTTGTGGAAGAGGGGGTGGTGCTGAACCGACTGGAAGCATTATCAGTAGAGATGTCGATAGCAGGGGTTGGCTGGCCTGATCAGGTGACCCTGGAATATACTAGTGGCTGCCCACGGTGCTCGGCTCAGATGCTGTCTGGATGTCGTTAGGGACAAAGCTTCTGCGTTTCAGGGAGAGTGTTAGGGCCTGGATTTAGTTCTCTGTTAGGCAGGAATCACCCACAAAGAACCCAACAGCCCTTCTAAGGGCTACAAGACATATTTTTTTTGTCTCCTGGCTTGGCTGGCTGGCTGGCACTAGTAGTGCAGCTATCGCCATATATAACCCTTTTTTTTATTGTTTTATCTCAGTGATACAAATCCATTTCATACAGCTGTGTCGAACTATTCTGTGTGTCACAGTTCAGCTGTCCACTCACCACAAACCACAATCCGTATCTTCTGTCCAGGTGACCCATACTGTACGTCACGTAATCAAATACGGTATTTTGCTTTCTCTTATACAGATACATTACAAAAATATCTGTGCAACATTTGTCTGGGTTGCAGTCAAAATAGCTACCGTCAGAAGGGGCTGAGTTTGCTCTCTGATAATTTCTGCACGTCACGTTAAAAAAATATATATATATAAAAAAAAAACATAAAAAATAGTTTTTTTGTTGTTTTATTTCAGTGATACAAATCCATTTCACACAGCTGTGTGTAACCATACTGTGTGTCACAGTTCAGCTGTTCAGTCAGCACATTCCGTACTTTCTGTCCACGTGACCCATTCTGTACGTCACGTAATCAAATACGGTCTTTTGCTTTCACTTATACAGCTACATTAGAAAAATCTCTGTGCGACATATGTCTGGGTTGCAATTAAGCAGACCAAGTCTGCCTAATCTAATAGTTTCCGTGTAATTGCTCCATACTGCACTGTACGTAATAACATACGTAATTTAGCTCTAACTTATCCACCTATATGCAAAGCACAATCCGTATTTTCTGTCCAGGTCACGTCAGTAAAAAAAGGGCTTTTGCTCTCACTGATACAGCTACATTACAAAAATCTCTGTGCGACATTTGTCTGGGTTGCAATTAAGCAGACCAAGTCTGCCTAATCTAATAGTTTCCGTGTAATTGCTCCATACTGCACTGTACGTAATAACATACGTAATTTTGCTCTAACATATCCACCTATATATTTTCTTGTTCAGATTTAGCAAGTTTGTGGGTTTCAGTACAGCAGGCCAATTTATTTTATTTTGTATACATAATACACTTATATACAGAAAATGTTGAACCCCAGGGCCAAGGGACGAGGGCGTGGGCGTGGGCATTCAATTACTGCAGGGGGCAGAGGCCGTGGTCCTGGGCAGGGTGAGACAGTACCTGCTGATGAGGGAGCAGGGGAACTCCGCAGAGCTACAGTCCATAGCTTCATGTCTCAACTTACAGGGACACGTGGTAGAGGACTGTTGAAACCACAACAGTGCGAACAGCTGATCTCGCGGATTGCGGACAATGCTTCAAGTAATTTGTCCACCAATCAGTCTTCCACGCAGTCCACCCACGTTACCCAAGGGAGCACTCCTCTGGCTCCTCCACCTCAACCTCCTTCCCCCCAGTCTGCCCCCTCCCAGGAAAATTTGGAATGCGATCCGGCATACTCTCAGGAACTGTTTTCTGGACCCTTCCCAGAGTCACAAACCACTTCTCAGGTTGCTGCTGAACTCGTTCCCGATGCCCAAGTTTTCCAACTGTCGCAGTCTGTGGGTGATGATGATGATGATGACAATGTTGACTTAGTGGAAGAAGTTTGTAAAGGGGTGTCGGACGATGAGGAGACACAGTTGTCAGACAGTGGTGAAGTTGTTGTCAGGGCAGGAAGTCCGAGGGGGGAGCAGACTGAGCAATCGGAGGATGACGAGGTGACTGACCCAAGCTGGGTTGATAAGCCAAGTGAAGACAGTGCTTCTGAGGCGAAGGCGAGTGCTGCACCAGAACAGGTTGTAAGAGGCAGTGGTGTGGCCAGAGGGAGAAGCAGCATGCGCAGGCATATGAGTGCTAAACACCCCACTCAATGGAACCAAGGCCGTTCACCACCTCCTGCGGATCCCACCACTGCTCCTTCCCCTGTGTCACTCGCTGCCTCTGCTAGTCAACCCCCTGCCCAGGACCCCAGCACGAATGCCTCCCACCGGAAAACCACACCTTCGCCTCCATGATCCTCCACAGCGTCCACCAATGTGTCCCAGCACAGCGTTCAGCTGTCTTTACAGCAGACGCTGGAGCACAAGAGGAAATACAGTTCCACCCACCCACATGCCCAAGCCCTCAAAGTCCACATCTCCAAATTGCTGAGCCTGGAGATGCTGTCTTATAGGCTGGTAGAGGCCGAGGCCTTTTGCAATATCATGGCGGTGGCTGCCCCTCGGTATTCGGTCCCCAGCCACCACTATTTTTCCCGATGTGCCGACCCATCCCTACACCAGCACATGTCACAGAACATCATCCGTGCCCTGACCAACGCTGTTTCTGAGAAGGTCCACCTTACCACGGACACGTGGACAAGTGCTGCCAGGCAGGGACACTATATCTCACTGACGGCACATTGGGTTAACTTGGTGGAGGCTGGGAGCGAGACTGACCCTTGGGCCGCTCATGTACTGCCCACACCGAGGATTGCGGGGCCTACCTCGGTCAAGGTCTCTCAGACGTACTATGCCTCCACCTCCACCGAATTACCATCCGTGGGCACGGCGCCTTTAGTCGGTAGCACTAGGCGCAGCAGCAGTGCCATGGGTAAGCGCCAGCAGGCGGTGCTCAAACTGCTGAGCATAGGTGACAAAAGGCACACCGCCCAAGAGCTGTTACAGGGCATCACGGCGCAGACCGATCTGTGGCTGGCACCGCTGAACCTCAAGCCAGACATGGATGTGTGTGACAACGGGCGTAAACTGGTGGCGGCTCTGCAACTCGGCAGACTGACACATGTGCCATGCCTGGCCCACGTGTTCAATCTCATAGTTCAGCGGTTCCTCAAGACATACCCCAATCTGTCTGATTTGCTCACCAAGTTGCGCCGCATCTGTGCGCATTTCCGCAAGTCGACCACAGATGCTGCCACTCTCAAGGCAGCGCAGCGCCGCCTACAACTGCCCGCTCACCGACTGTTGTGCAACGTGCCCACGAGATGGAATTCGACATTAAACATGTTATCCAGAGTTTACCAGCAGTGCAGAGCGATTGTAGACGGCCAGATGTCAACTTCCACCAGAACTGGTAGTCAGGTCACTCAGATTCCTCAAGTCTACAATGAGGAGTGGACGTGGATGTCTGATATCTGCCAGGTGTTGACCAACTTTGAGGTGGTCAGCGGCGGTCAGCGGCGATGCCGCCATTATCAGCCTCACCATCCCGCTGCTTTGCCTGTTGAAAAACTCACTGCTCAGCATCAAGTCGGATGCTTTCCACTTGTCACAAGAGACGGTGGAGGAAGATACGTCGCTTGATAGCCAGAGCACCCTCCGGTTTGTTTCTCAGCGCGTATCGGAGGAGGGGGATGAGGATGAGGAGGAAGAGGAGGAGAATGTCGGCGAGACAGTAGAGGGTACCAGTGCTCAGTCCTTCTTAACTCTTGAGCGTGTATGGGCTGAAGAGGAGGAGGAGGAGGAAATGGAGAGTCAGGCCAGTGAGGAGAGGGAATTCTTGCGTGTTGGGACTCTGGCGCACATGGCAGACTTCATGTTAGGCTGCCTATCCCATGACCCTCGAGTTAGAAGCATTTTTTCAAGCACCGATTACTGGGTGTTCACTCTCCTGGACCCACGGTACAAGCAGAACCTTTCCACTCTCATCCCTGTAGAGGAAAGGAGTATGAGAGTGAATAAATATCAACAGGCCCTGGTGCACAAGCCGAAACAATTCTTCCCATCTGACGCCGCTAGCGGCAGAGGACATGGTTCTGTGGGCCAAGTAGCGGGGGAGAGGAGTCGAGCAGGCAGCTTGTCCAGCACTGGCAGGGGAACGCTCTCCAAGGCCTTTGCCAGTTTTATGTCACCCCAGCAAAACACTGTCATCTGTCCCCAGTCTAGGCAGAGTAGGGGGGAGCTGTACAGAAAGATGGTGAGGGAGTACCTAGCTGACCATACCAACGTCCGGACCGATCACTCTGCTCCATACAACTACTGGGTTTCAAAGCTGGACACGTGGCCTGAACTGGCGCTGTACGCCTTGGAGGTGCTGGCCTGCCCTGCCGCTAGCGTGCTGTCAGAGCGGGTATTCAGTGCAGCTGGTGGCGTCATCACTGATAAGCGTACACTCCTGTCAACTGACAGCGCTGACAGGCTGACGCTTATTAAAATGAACAAAGCCTGGATTTCACCGGAATTCAAATCTCCTCCGGGGGAAAGCAGCTAAAGATTAACATTACTTATGTATCCGATTCCTCTTCTCTACCCCTCCTACTCCTCCTCCTCCTCCTTGTCGTCTTTGCCTAACGCTGACCCAAAAAACGCCATTTTTTAGAGGTCCAACTTGCACTCTTTTATCACAATTTTTCAGGAGGGCCCCCTACAGGCCCTCTTTTCAAACAATTTTTCTGGAGGTCCACCTACAGGCCCTCTCTCCAAACAATTTTTCCGGAGGACCATCTACAGGCCCTCTCTCCAAACAATTTTTCCGGAGGTCCACCTACAGGCTCTCTCTCCAAACATTTTTTTCCGGAGGTCCACCTACAGGCCCTCTCTCCAAACAATTTTTCTGGAGGTCCACCTACAGGCCCTCTCTCCAAACAATTTTTCCGGAGGGCCACCTACATGCCTTCTCTCTAAACAATTTTTCCGTTGGTCCACCTACAGACCCTCTCTCCAAAAATTTTTCCGCACTGTCAACTACAGACAGTGTAAAACAATGTTTCAGGAGGCGCAAGTACCGACATTTAAAAAAAAAATTTTTTTGGCTGAGGGTAGACTTTATGTACTCCGAAAAGAAAAAAAATTTTGGAGGCTCAACAAAAGCCATTTCACTGCATTCTCAGTTGGACAAAGTCATTGGTGGTGTAACCGCCATTGTGTGTCAGGCTAAATTTTTGGGTGCTTCACCAGCTACCGCATACTAACTCATTCACTCTGTTGTCACCGCTGCCATACAGGGCCACGAAAAATGTTTATGTGGTTCGCCTGCTCCCGCAGTGTCACTCACTCACTCTGTTGTCACCACCATAGTGGTTTGCACTATAGCAGCCCAAGTCTGCACATTCCCCTTTTTATCTCCAAGTGATCTATACTACACGTCACGTAATAAAATAGGTTCGTTTGCTCTCAGTGATACAAATCCATTTCATAAAATCCTTTCTTTCTCTTTAACTGATCTATACTGAACGTCACTTTTAAAAATACGTCTTTTTCCTCTCTTTCCAAACTATTTTTCCGGATAGGTGCCATATATGGTATTAAACTGAGAAGAATACATAGAACACATGCCACGCTTGATCAATCTCATAGTTGACTACTGTACCAGTTGATGCTAAATTTTTAAGTTGGGGTCCTGCGTCGTCATTCGAACTCCATCCGGCTGTTGTCACCACCACACACGCTAGCCAAGGGGGAACTTCTCTGGCTCTTCCAGCTCAACCTCCTTCCCCCCAGCCTGCCCCCCACCTACAGGCCCTCTCTCCAAACAATTTACCCAGGTAGGGGACGTATTAGATATTGTACATATTTTTTTTTTTCTTCTTTTAATTGCCCGGGTCAACTGCTTGGGAAGCAGCTTTGCTCCCCACTTTATCACGAACAGCCACAGCAACTGATAAGAACAGATACTAAACGTGATGTAAGCCAACATTTCGACAATCGATAACCCGAAACGGGTCCGCCGTCGAGCCCGGCGTTCGGCCACCCTGAGCATTTCACATACTCTGACCAAGTCTGACCCTGGGGCCGCTCATGTACTGCCCACTTGGAGGATTGTGGGGCCTACCTCGTTCACGGTTTCTCAGAATTACTATGCCACTTCCTCCAACCCCTCCTCCTCCACCTTCGAATTACCATCCGTGCTTCACCTCCTGCTACCTCAGTCTAACTCGGTCACTCTGTTGTCACCGCCATGCTGCGTCAGGCTAAATTTTTGGGTGGCTCACCTGCTACCTCATGTAACTTGGTCACTTGTTGGTGTCACCGCCATGCTGCGTCAGGCTACATTTTTTGGTGGCTCACCTGCTACCTCATGTAACTTGGTCACTTGTTGGTGTCACCGCCATACTGTGTCAGGTTTATGCCTGCATCGTGTGGCTGGGGATAGGAGAGCAGTGCCAGCATGGGCATGGGTGATGGACCTTCGTTGCACCTAGTTGGGTGCTTCCCTATATATTCCCACCATGCCAGCCATGGGTTGTACATTAACTAATAACAGAAAAAACAAAAAAAAAATGCTAAAACTATTTTACAGGAGGGTCAACCGCAGACACTCCAAAACAATTTTACATGAGTGAGTGTCTCCCCGTCTGCCATCGTGTTCGGTCAGGCTGTCAGTAGGTACACCACCTCTGTCGTCCTCAGAAGCGGCCACTATGAGGAAGGCCACGGCGTGAACATCCCCTTTTCAATTGAGAGCAAGTGTAGAATTGTAGGAGGATGACACTTTTCTGCGGCAGTGGATTCACCTTCCCCTTTATCATTGCCAGACAACAGTTGGTGAAAAAGTAATTGGCAATGATGAAGAAAATGTAACGGTGTAGTGGACCGCCTGTGACGCAAAACCTATATATTCCCACCATGCCAGCCATGCTTTGTATATTAACTAATAACAGGGAAAACAAATAAAATATTTTACAGAAGGGTCAACTACAGACACTCCTAAACAATTTTTTAGGAGGGTCAACTTCGGACACTCCAAAACAAATTTTTGGGAGACTCGCCTACAGACATTTGACTGCTACCTCAATCTAACTTGGTCACTTGTTGGTGTCACTACGCTGTCACCATGCTGTGTCAGGCTTATGCCTGCGTCGTGGGGAGGGGTTAGCACAGCAGTGCCAGCATGAGCAGTGGTGTCACCTGCAGGCGGTGATGGACCTTCGTTGCACCTAGTTGGGTGCTTCCCTAACATGTGATGGGCATGTGCCTCGCCTTTCTTGGTCTGGGTGAGCACAATTGCCATGAGGGTAACCACCAGGCTGTTGCCTGAGAATTTGGGGTAATGGTGGGATTAGGCAGCCTCAGAGGCATCCATGCATGCTGCCCCTGCTGTTTCCTGTCCATTTCCGTGGTGTTTCCATCATTTTCTGAGGTTTCCAGGTTTTCACCCAGCCTTCCCTAGGCAGAGCCTTGGTCCCCTGCAAAAATGCTTGAGTCTCCCATTGACTTCAATGGGGTTCGTTACTCGAAACGAGCACCCGAGCATCGGGAAAAGTTCGACTCGAATAACGAGCACCCAAGTATTTAAGTGCTCGCTCATCTCTAGTGAAGTCCCATAGTGGGACAAAATTAAAATGTAAAAAATGTCTTACAGAAATAACTTGCAATTTTAATAATAAGAGGATAATAATATAAGAGAGAGAAAAGCTGTCCGATTTGAAGTTTTTTGGGAGCAGCACCTATACAAACAGACAACAAAGCAAGTTTGTGAGCGTTCTCGCGTTTGATTTCCAGTGTGTGTTTGTATTAAGTGTGTGACTTTAGATTACATGACTTGAGATTCAGGGACTTTAGGAGGGGACTGCAATAAGTCAGTTGCTTATCACTGCACTTTTGTATTGTATTTTTTCTTTTTAATTTCTTTTGTAATCTCCATTAGTATGTGCTCCATAATTGACAGTGCCATCCAGTGCACATCTTGTCAAATGTCTGCAGTCCTGGAACAGCCGTTTGAGGCAGCATATCTTTGTTCAAAATGTGAGCAAATAAACAAGCTAGTTTCGACACTCAGAAGCATTGGCAATTTGGAAAAGAGTTTGCTGCTCATTGAGCAGGCACTCTGTGGGGTAGATGTGGGGTAGGGAGAAAGCATGGAGGCTCAGAAAAGTGAGGTACAGTAGCTAGGTGATTAATAGTTAGAAAGAAGGGTAGAGGGAAGAGTGCCAGGGAGACTAGCCCTGATCTGACACACCCCAAAAAGTTTGCAAGGTTGGCAGATGAGGGGGATGTAAGTTCAGGGAGAGCACTGCTTCAGCCAGACACTTCCTCTGCCAGTCAGGGGAATGTCAGCTCTAGTAAACAGGAAACCAGGAGAGAAGGGCAGGCCGGTGCTGGTAGTGGGAGAGTCAACTATTATGGGTACAGATAGGGTGAAACTCACAGAGACAAAAGGATAAAAAACATCCTGCATGATGTGATAATAATGATTGCGGATGTCAGTGACTATATATATATATATATATATATATATATATATATATATATATATATATATATATCAAAATAAATCACAGAAAGGGATATTAGTGCACAAAAATAGATGCAAACAATATATACTGTATAAACTAAGACCTCATTCTGATATGATAAAATCTGAGACTCTTAGCCAATATATTTTGATCAAAACACATCTGTGCCCACCTACCCAGCGTCACGGTGGTCTCAGGTCAGGAAGGTCCTACGCTAAACCTAACCATGCCAGTGGGCATCTATATGTAGGAGCGTGGACGCTGCACATATAGGCGTGTTGCTCCTAGTAACCTCTACGTGCATACAGCAACCAATGAGAGGAGGAGCAAACACACCTATATGTACCTCGCAATCAAGACGCTCAATTTGATAGGAGGAGCAAAAGTGCACAGGAATGCTACTCAAGATAGACTAAGAGCGCATTCACACCTGAAGGTGCCACTCCCTCAGGTACATGTTATAAACTAAGCAAAACTCACAGAGACAAAAGTATAAAAAACATCCTGCATGATGTGATAATAATGATTGCGGATGTCAGTGGCTATATATATCAAAATAAATCACAGAACAGGAATATTAGTGCACAAAAATAGATGCAAACAATATATACTGTATAAACTAAGACCTCATTCTGATATGATAAAATCTGAGACTCTTCCTTCCTATCAAATTGAGCGCCTTAAGTGCGTGGTACATATGGGTGTGTTTGCTCCTCCTCTCATTGGTTGCTGTATGCACTTAGAGGTCACTAGGAGCAACACACCTATATGTGCAGCGTCCACGCTCCTAGATATAGATGCCCAACGGCATAGTTAGGTTTAGCGTAAGACCTGCCTGACCTGAGACTACCGTGGCGCTGGGTAGGTGGGCACAGATGTGTTTTGATCAAAATATATTGGCTAAGAGTCTCAGATTTTATCATATCAGAATGAGGTCTTAGTTTATACAGTATATATTGTTTGCATCTATTTTTGTGCACTAATATCCCTTTCTGTGATTTATTTTTACAGATAAAGTGATCTGTCACAAAGACCAGGATTGACAAACGGTGCCCTCGAGTTCGACATATTGCGGATCGGGTTGACAGATTACTGGGAGGGGCTGGAAAAGATCCAGCGGTTATGGTTCATATTGGAACCAATGACAAATTTAGAGGTAGGTGAAACATCCTTAAAAATAATTTTAGGGATTTAGGTCACAAACACCTCAATGGTAGATGCACCTCAAGCCATGCAAGAATGGCAGTGGGAAATTAGGGAGGTAAACAAGTGGCTGAAGAACTGGTGTAGGAAGGAGGGATTTGGGTTCCTGGAGAACTGGGCCAACTTCTCTCTCAGCTACAGGCTCTATCATAGGGATGTGCTGCACCTTATTGGGGAAGGTGCAGCTGCTTTGGGGGAGAAGATGGCTAGAAGTTTGGAGGAGTGTTTAAATTAGGGACTGGGGGAGGATAATTAGACTCTAGGAGGGGAAGATAGTGCAGATAGACACCTGGACCAGGTAATGGAACTGGAGGAGGAATGGAAGGAGGCACTGGAACAGTTGTAGTTGTAGGAAAGGTGTAGGATAAAAAAAATATACAAAAACCTCTCAATTGTATGTACACTAATGCCAGAAGACTGACTAATAAAACTGGTGAACTGGAATTACTGATGTGTGAGGAGGACTAAGACATAGTGGGAATAACTGAGACATGGCTGGATGATAAGTATGACTGGACGCTTAACGTACAGGGTTACAGTCTGTTTAGAAAGGATTGTCAAAACTATAGAGGGGAGGGGTCTGCCTTTATGTTAAAGGGAACCTGTGAAATGCAGCACACACAGAAAACTGCCAGCATTACCGTAAATTAGGCCCCAGTGTGCTCCTAATCATGCCTTTCATGTAGTAATTCGATCCCCCAAACTTCATGAAAACGAGGTTATAATCGCCAACTGCGCTCTCTCTGCAGTCAGCTTGAAGTCAAGGGGGCAGCGGCCTCCTTGCTTCAAGTCATGTAGAGCACGCCCCTTTTACCACTGATTGACGTCCTCTGTGTGGCCTTCTTGCTGCGTGATCCCGACCCCGGCTGCTGAGCTCCACCGGCTTTCATCTGCGTGTGCTCCGGAATCTCCAGCGAGCCTCTCATACGCACGCCTGCCCGCCCGCATTTCCTGAGCGTGATCACTGGCTGCAGAGTGACTTCAAGCTGACTGCAGAGAGAGCGCAGATGGCGATTAAAACCGCGTTTTCATGAAGTTTGGGGGATCGAATTACTGCATGAAAGGCATGATTAGGAACACACTGGGGCCTAATTTACGGTAATGCTGGCAGTTTTATGTGTGTGCTGGAGGTGACAGGTTCCCTTTAAGTCCTGTCTAAAGCCCACACTCCAGGAAGATATAAGTGAGGGACATGAACAGGTGGTGTCACTGTGGGTAGAAATACATATAGCAAAAAAAAAAAGAAAAGATAATTAATAAAATACTAATAGGAGTGTATTATAAGCGACCAATTTTCATTCAAAAGGGCATTTCTTCAGGGAGGCACAAAAATTCCAAACTTCAAAAAAGCTAAATTTACCCAACTAAGAGAGGCTATAGGCCTAACTAACTGGGACAAATTCATAAAAAATAAAAATACAGCCACAAAATGGGATATTTTAAAAGCATCCTAATATCTAATTGTAAGAGGTACATACCTTATGGCAATAAAACGGTAAGGAACAAGAAAAAAAATATAAATATAAATAGAATTGTAACGAAAGCAATAAATGACAAAAAGAAAGCATTTAAATCATGAAAACAAGAGGGTAGCGAGGAAGCATTGAGAAACTATAAGGAAAAAAAATAGAACATATAAAACACAAATAAAAGCAGCCAAACTAGAGACTGAGAGATTAATTGTCAAAGAGAGTAAAACTAACCCTAAAATGTTATTCAAGTATATCGACGGTAAAAAGGATAACTTTGAAGTTCTTGGCAGAAGTGGAGTTGTGTCTTAAAAAGATCAAATTAGACAAATCGCTGGGAAATATATTTTGTACAAAATTATCTGAGCCCGTCCACCAAATCGTCAAGGTGATCTCTGTAGAACGGGAACCTAACACTATTTCCTACCTGTTATGTGCCAACCTTGGCTTCCGTATAATCAGGGGGTGTTGGTTCAGGTAGGAAATAGTGTTAGGTTTCCGTACTACGAAGATCACCTTGACGATTTGGTGGACGGGCCCAGATCATTTTGTACAAAATATTTTTGCCAAGAATCTCTAATTTACTAAACAAGCATAGCATTAGCTCTAGAATACCTCATATCACTATGACATTTTGTGCTTTATCTGGTTAGCAGTGTGCCGTTGCATTGTATGTATTTTTCTACCAAAAAGAGGTTGGTGTTTCCCCTGCAACTGACTCCAGATCCCTATACAGAGTTTAGGAATGAATACCAGGGGGGCTAATATACTTAATATAGCACCATCTGTTTGGTAGACACAGCGGATCCGCATTTTCTTATTTATACATTCAGTTTCTTCTTCCTAATAGCTTCCTTGATGTCTTTATTTCTTAAGCAGTATATTATAGGGTTAATTAGTGGTGTCAGCACAGTGTACAACAGTGACAGAATTCTTTGTAGAGAGGAAGATTTTCCCTTTTCTGGACTCAAATATACTGCAACTAAGGTGCCATAAAATATTGTCACCACTGTCAGGTGGGAACCACAGGTGGAGAAGGCTTTCTGCCTATGGCTGATGGACTGGATCCTGAGAATAGTGTGAACAATAAAAGCATAAGAGATGACCACTATTAGGAATGGGCACAGGGCTATCAGAAATCCAAGGATATTTGACAATAACGTAATGCTCCAAATATTAGAACAAGATAACCCCAATATTGGATCCAAATCACAAAAGAAGTGATCGATGACATCTGACCGGCAGAACTGAAGTTTGGATAAATTAATTGCTAAAATGAAATTTGAAGAAAAACCTAATGTCCAGGATAAGGTAATCAATTTCCGACAAAGCCTAGGATTCATTATAGACTCATAATGTAGAGGGCGACATATGGCCAGAAACCTGTCATAAGACATCACTGTCAACAGAAGACATTCAGAAGCTTCAGAAGAACCAAAACAAGTGAATTGTGTGATACATTGTAATAAAGACATAAAGGAGCCATTGTTCAGAACCATGTGGAGCATGTTAGGGACAATAGATGAAGTTGTTATAATGTCTAATATGGTGAGCTGTCTCAAGAAGAAGTACATGGGACAGTGGAGGTTCTTGCTGTAGGAAATTAGGATAAAGACCACAAGGTTTCCAGATATAGTTGAAAGGTAAGTCAAGAAGAGAAAGAGAAAAATTACAATCCTGAAGCTACAAAGGGCTGGAAATCCAAGGAGAAGGATTGTGGTACGATTGTTCTTCTCCATTTCATAGGAAATGTGATATTAACTACAATGTCTCATCTCCACACAATAGACATTGAACTGTACAATCAGACCTGAAAAGGTAAAAGTTTAGTTTGTTAAGTTTACTACGTAATAGGGTTGAGATGTCATTGATGACTTTTTGATCCTGCAGAGCCGCTGCTTGTGAGTTATGGTAAGATGTCCACCAGGAACCACCTTGTGCTTTTCATTAGGGATGAGCGAACCGAACCGTAACAAACCAGATTCGTTACGAACTTTCCCAAAAGTTCGGTTCGTCACCGAACCGAATTTTGAGAAAGTTCGTAACGAATCTGGTTAAAATAACGGCGACGCAAAATATACGCATATTTATTGAGAATGTACGCTAATGCGTACAAATTCAGTTAAGTAGCGTACAATTGACAACGCTAGACTGTATGTTCGTTACTTGAGTAGGAATGTTCGCAGACGCAGTGTATGCGTACGCTAATGCGTACATATTCAGTTAAGTAGCGTACAATTGACAACGCTACACTGTATGTTCGTTACATGAGTAGGAATGTTCGCAGACGCAGTGTATGAGTACGCTAATGCGTACATATTCAGTTAAGTAGCGTACAATTGACAACGCTACACTGTATGTTCGTTACTTGAGTAGGAATGTTCGCAGACGCAGTGTATGAGTACAGTAATGCGTACATATTCAGTTAAGTAGCGTACAATTGACAACGCTAGACTGTATGTTCGTTACTTGAGTAGGAATGTTCGCAGACGCAGTGTATGAGTACGCTAATGCGTACATATTCCGTTAAGTAGCGTACTTTTGACATTACACTATATGTTCGTTACTTGAGTAGGAATGTTCGCAGACGCAGTATATGAGTACGCTAATGCGTACATATTCCGTTAAGTAGCGTACTTTTGACATTACACTATATGTTCGTTACTTGAGTAGGAATGTTCGCAGACACAGTGTATGAGTACGCTAATGCGTACATATTCAGTTAAGTAACGTACCTTTGACAACGCTACACTGTATGTTCGTTACTTGAGTAGGAATGTTCGCATTAGTCTACGCATTAGTTTAAATTCTCAAATATGCGTATATTTTGCATCACCGTTGTTGAAGTCACTTGGATTTTTTCCACTTTTTTCATTGTAATAGCAACTGCAAGTAAACGAAACTATACCCTATCTGACTCCCATTATTGTAGCAGCAATTATTCAGCCGTTATAGCAAGGTTCGTTTTAGGTTCGGTTCGTACGAATCCGAACTTCAAGCAAATTCGCCGAACCGAACCGAACTTTT
>ONZH01010897.1:0-46022 GCA_900303285.1 Rhinella marina | reverse complement strand
CTGTGTTTATTATTTGTAATGTGAATCTGTATTTATTTCCCTGTGACATATCTGTGTTTTATTTCTGTCTGTACATAACTGTACTGTGTTTATTATCCCTGCACGGTGACATCACTGTGTTTATTATCCCCGTACAGTAAAGGGACTGGGTGATTAGCTTATAGTGGGTGGATTTAGGGGCGTGGCCTAGTGACTAGCCCATCTGTCCCATAGGCTGATTTTAATTAGTGTTACTATAAAGCCGAGTGGACTCGGCATGCATGTTGGTACCTGCATCCCTGAATGAGTGGTGGCCTTTGAAGCACCAGAAATGGCAAAAGGCAGAGGGGATCCAGCATGCATGTGGAACCAACACCCCCTGATTATACGGAAGCCAAGGTTGGCACATAACAGGTAGGAAATAGTGTTAGGTTCCCGTCCTACAGAGATCACCTTGACAATTTGGTCGATGGGCTCAGATAATTTTGTACAAAATATATTTGCCAAGAATCTCTAATTTACTAAACCAGCATAGCATTAGCTTCAGAATACCTCATATCACTATGAAATTCTACTTACTGACATCTGATATTTGCTCACTGGGCCTGTGACTGCGAAATTATACTTACTGACATCTGATATTTGCTCAGTGGGCCTGTGACTGCGAAATTTTACTTACTGACATCTGATATTTGCTAAGTGGGCCTGTGACTGCGAAATTTTACTTACTGACATCTGATATTTGCTCAGTGGGCCTGTGACTGCGAAATTCTATTTACTGACATTTTCTATCTTGTCGGGCCACACTGCTGTTGCTGCCACTTCCACACTCTGTCGTTGTGCCACTGTGTGGTCTCATAATGCTACAGCTACTGTCTCTGCCTCCTCTACACTGTCGTTGTGCCACTGTCAGACCTTCTACAGTCACAGGCAGGTCAAACTTGACAACGGTTGACACTTGTTCTACATCAATTCCTCCGGCACAGACATTAATGGTCATGAGAACTTTTCCCTACCCATCTCTGTCGTCATACCGCTTTGGCCTCGTAATTCTGCTACTACGGCTGCTGCCATTGCCACACTCTGTCGTTGTGCCACTCTGTGGCCTCATAATTCTACTGCTACTGCCACTTCCACACTCTGTCGTTGTGCCACTGTGTGGCCTTATAATGCTACAGCTACTGCCACTACCTCCTATATACTGTTGTCGTGCCACTCTGTGGTCTCCTGATGCTACAGCTGCTGTCACTGCCTCCTCTACAATGTTGCTGTACCACTCTGTGGTATCCTGATGCTACAGCTGCTGCCACTGCCTCCTGTATACTTTCATTGTGCCAATCTGTGGTCACCTGATGCTGCTGTCACTGCCATCTTCACACTGTCTGGGGGGGGAGGGCTCTGCTAGTTTAAGCGTGTAATAGAACAGGTTCTGTAGAAATCTATGTGGAATCAGTGAATTGGTGTAAAAGGTGTGCGCTCTTTGGTGCTCTACTAGGCTTTTGGTCCTCTGCACAGTTCTTTATAGCTGGAACTAAAATTGACCTGTAAGGCTGAGTTCACATTTGAGTTCTTTGGTCAGTTTTGGCCCCATAACTGCCCAAATAAAGTGTGCAGCGATTCTAAGAGCGATTCTGTTATCTGCATGCCATACTGGCTCACAGTATTGTTTCAGTACCACAGCAGACTCCCTATGCGTGTTACTTCAATGCACAGTGTTCTACACCACTATACAGGCTCTCTGCAGGCCGGAAGTAGCCATTTTTTAACGCTATTCGCCACAAATTTATTCAGACCGAATCAAATCGTTTCGGAAAATTCGGCGAACCAACCGAAACGAATTTTTGAAAAATTTGCTCATCTCTAATTATTTCCTAAGTAAATTGTCAATAGTAGTGTCTTCGCTGTGTTTGTGGAAAGAGGAAACACATTTTATTGTACCACTCTGTCTTTAAGTTCCAGTAAACAGACTTGCTCCCCATTTCACAATTTGTATGATTTTGTGTAGATTGGGCTTAAAAATGTCAGGAATCTGGATGGGTTCCAAATGAAAGACCCAGGGCCAGGCTTTGCCCTCCCAGAGACAGAATGTGGGTAGTTGCAGCACCAGAAATCTAACCAGAAGTAGTATTAGTAGAAGTAGACCGCAATTGTCCGTGGCTTCGGAAAGGTGCAAGATTACCATTGAGGAGAAAGAGGAATGAGATTGTGGATTGGATGTGCCTTTTTTCAAAGAAGTGGCAACAAAACTCCACAAAGATCTATGTCAGATAGTCAAGAGAGTCTCCCTGTTGTCGACAGCGTTTTGGCTACCTTGAAGAGAAGGTTAAGGAGAAGGCGTATGCATAGCTGTATTTGTGGTGGTAATAGTGGCATATAGTGGCATTCGTGGCTCATGCAGAGCAGGGGAGGGGGACCAAAGAACACACCCTAATATCTCACAGTCTGGTAAAAGTGTCAGGGAGGCTGAGGACTCCTGTGACGATTGTGTGTTGGACAGGACCTGGGAGCCGGATTGGGGTGCTGAGGAGGAGACAACTCCGAAAAGGAGAGTGGTAGGGCTGCAGCAATAAAGAGCAGAGGCAACGTACCACACAAAGAACTTTCCATAGCCATATTGGCTTTGGAATCTGGTGATTCTGCAGACAATGTGAGCCCATTAGGCCTAAAAGGTGCTAGGTCTAAGCCAAACTGTAGCTCTGCACAATCACTCAGTCTCCTCCTACTCCACTCCACTGTCAGTCATTGATAATGGAACACATGGCCAAGAAACAACTCTATATGCCCAGAAATCAACTGGTGTGCAAGCTTAATTCCCACCTGGCCAAGTTGCTGGTGGTGTAATCGCTGCCATATCACTTAGTAAAGTCTGCTGCTTTTAGGTAGCTGAATGGAATGTGCTCAGCCTCACTGGAAGATACAAAGCCAACATGATATCTCCCCAAAAGCCATCCCTGCCTTGTATTCTCACGTGGTGGAGAATGTGGGTTGCTCCTTGTGATTGTTGCTGTGCAGCAAGGTTCACTCCACGGTGGACACCTAGAGCAGCTGTTAAAAGCAGTTACAGTAAATGTCTTTCACGACCCACTGGGTCAATGTTTTTTGCAGCAGCGAGGCAGCACCCCAGCAACATGGCCAGGTCTTTTTGACCCTCCCATGATTGTGTTGGCCTGACTGCCACACCAGGCTTTTTTCCGCCTCCCCCTACCTCCTCCTCCATGGACACTCTCCCATCCCCAGCAGCAGCAGGCACAGCATTGCTTCCACTCCCAATCCTTCAAATCGTATGTGTCAAGTGAAATGTTGCCATGTGCTGTTAGAGCTGATCAGCCTGGGCATGAGTCACACAGGCGAGCAGTTGCTTAAGTACATCAAGCAGCAAACATCACACTGGCCTTCATCCTGTCAACTCCAAATGGGCAAGGTGGTCAGCAACTTTTTGCCGCACCATGCTTTCAGCCCTTTTACCCATGACACCAACGAGGGTATAACAGCGTCGGCTGTGCGCCGCTGTTTTCGTTCTTACCGCCGCGGTCCTGGATGCCGTGTTCAGTGGTGATCTTCTGACTGTGCTTCCCCATTCACCGCTGCTTTCCTGGGCTCTATCCTTGCAGGTACTGTTTGTTCTGGGATCCACTCCACAGTTTCCCTTCAGCCCTGTCCAAAGAATGCTTGCTGCTTCTTCTCTGCAGCTCTTCCTTAAGGGCCGGCGCTTGTCACTTCCTGGGCTTTATGGGTGTGATCATGTGACCTCACTGAGCAATCCTAGCCATCCTGCATGTATATAAGTGGCTCAGCCCCTTCCCAGATGCCTCAATATCAAGGTCCTTGTGTCCTGCAATGGTTGCTGATTTATCTGCTTGTGTTTCTGTGTACCCGACCCGTGCTTGTGTTCCTGGACTCCTACTGGACTGCTACCTGTTTGATCCCTGCCTGCTTGACTTGACTCTCCTGTTGCCGACCCAGACTGCCTGACTTGTACCTGTGCCACCTGCCCTGACCTACTGCTTGTTTGACGTCGCCTCTGCCTCCCCTTTTGGTCCTTCGCTGTTGCTCCTGGTTATGACTCGGCCCGCTACTACATCTGTACCTCTGGTACCTTGCTCAGGTACCTCCTGGTCCATTTTGACCAGCTGCTTCGTGTGCCAATTCTCCTCAAGAGGTAGGGACCTGGTGGTCCTCTCGGGAAAGCCTATTCCCACCACCAGGGGTACTGTGAAGAATGAGGGGCTCACTTAGACAACACCCATAGAGAAGGTAGGACATGTGGCACGGTTTGTGACAGAGGGTTATGTGTGCAGACAGCCTATTGCTCACCTTATAGACCTATCATGCCAAGCCAGATCATGACACATCACTTCCTTCATGCAGAGGAGTTGCTAGGATCTCAAAAGATCCAGGTCCCAAGCCTCAATAAATATGGACCAATTCTCTAAGTCATCCCTCCCTCCGCACACTGCTATGTACTGTATTTGCTAAACATCAGCACATACCTCTCACATCCAGGGCCTATGGGTGACGTCTCCTCCGATGTATATCTTCTATGTCATTATCTTCTCAATTTGGTCCGGACACCATCTTTCAGCCGCATCTCATCTCTGCAGAGTGTGACACACAGATATCTTAGCTTCCTCACATTTCTATCATCATTCCCCAATCTGGAGTCCCCACAGTGTTATACTGCTGCTCACTGTGCTCCCCAATTCCCCAAAATACTATCCTGAAGAAATATTCCTGCTATACAATAGTCCCGCCCCATAGTAATAGTTCTCCTCAAAGTCCCACCAATAGTAATTCCATTCTAGAATGCCCTCATTAGTAATAGTGCCCCTTACAGTGCCCCCAACAGTGATAATGCTCCACAAAGGTGCCTCCGTCAGTAGAAGAGCACTCCAGTATTAATAATGCCCTCCAAGAGCCCCCAGTAGAAATAGGACCACCCTATTGTTCCCCCAGTGGTAATAAAGCTCTCTACAGATCCCTCAGTAGCAATAAGGCCACCCATGGTGCTGTTAGTAGAAATAAGGTGGATATATAAGACCCTCCTAAAGAGCCCCTAGTAGAAATAAGAATGCCTATAATACCCCCATAGTGCCCCCAGTATTTATATTGCCCCCTCCGGTTATAATGCTGTTCCCCACAGTGCTCCTTTAGTTATATTCCTCAATTTAGTGTCCTCACAAATTATAATTCATCAGCCCCTCCACCATACAGTCCCATTTAAATAACACTATTTCCCTCCGCCATAGAGTCACATGTAAATAACATCACACCATCTCTCCAGCACCCTCAAATATACAGTCCCATATAAATAACATCCTTCTCTATCTACAGCCCCCTCCAAATATAGTCCCAGGTAAATAACATCCCTCTCTATCTACAGCCCCCTCCAATATACAGTCCCATGTAAATAACATCCTTTTCTACCTACAGCCCCCTCCAAACACAGTCCCATGTAAATATCACCCCCTCCCTTCAGCCCCTCCAATATACAGTCCCATGTAAACAACATCACTCCCTCAACATACAGTCCCATGTAAATAACATCACTCCCTCCCCCAGCCACCATCAATATACAGTCCCATGTAAATAACATCATTCCCTCTGACAGCTGCCTTCAACATGGAGTCTCATGTAAATAAAATCATCCCCAGAACATTCAGTCCCATGAAAATAACATCACTCCCTCTGACAGCCGCCTTCAACATACAGTCCCATGTAAATAACATCACCCCCTCCCCAGCCTCCTCTAACACACAGTCCCATGTAAATAACATCACCCCCTCCCACAGCCCCAACATTCAGTCCCATGTAAATAACATCACTCCCTCCCACATCCGCCATCAACATACAGTGCCATGTAAATAATATCAACCTCCTCAATTCAGCCCCTCAAATATACAGTCCCATATAAATAACATCACCCTGCCCCAGCCAACATCAACATACAGCCTCATGCAAACAACATCATCCCTGAACATTCAGTCCCATAATAATAATTACCCTCCCTTCAGCCCTAACATACAGTCCCAGTTAAATAACTACAACTCTCAGCATTGCTCTGCCTCTCCCTTCACTTACCTTTCCTCATGCAGCAGGCCTCACTATACTTTCTTCCCCACAACCTTTCCTCCTCCCTGCTGAGCGCCCTCCTCTCCTGCACTGGTCACATGATGGTGGCATCATCGCAGGTCCTTCTCAACTCCTGCCTTCTGCATTGGATACGTATATAAATAGACAGCACTCCAGAGATATTGGTGAACTCAAACGTGAATTTTATTCAGCCAGACATAATGGTGTACAGTAGAGATGAGCGAATCTTCAAAGATTCGCTTCGCCAAATGTTCGTCGAATTTATAAAAAGATTTGTTCTTCATACAAATCTATTCGGTCGAAGCTGTGTAAAAATCATTTGTTATTCTGGTTGTTTTCTGCGAACACACGCACACTAATAATGAACATAGTGTTGTTAAAGGTATGGTACTTAACTGAATACATACGGATGAGCGTACAAATTGCGTACGAATCCTTAGCGTACTATTGTCTAGCGATTGTATAATAGGCAGGGACGCACTATGCTAGGCCGCGGCGTGCACTCCTCAGAGGCAGAGCGAAGTTTTCAAAATGGCATCCAGGCGATCTTCAGCATTTAGCTCTGGAGAGCTTAAATACATGAACCGGCTGATGGACCAGCAGGATTACGATGGCACACACCGACACCCGAACCAGCAGAAGAAGGAGGTGATCCAGCAGGTGATCCGAGACTAGCGCCATTGCTTTGACACGGTGCGGACCACAGGCCAAATCCAGCGGAAATGGTTCCAGAGCGGCTTTATGAAATCCGCGCAGAGATAAAACACCCTGTTTTATCGGACCATTTCCGCTGGAGTAACAAAATATTTGAAAAGTAAAAACATGTTAAAAAATTACTGTACTGTATTGTATATATACTAGTGCCAATAATGAAAACCGTATAGAAGGACAACGTGGGCGTGCGTAGTACGCTGCAGCAATTTTATTTCATGCCAGGCCACGCCTCTAACTCCACCCAAACAAGTGAAGGTATTCTCAGATATGTGCACCTTCACAGTAATTTGCCATAGGCTACTTTCACATATGTGGTGGTGATCCGGCAGGCTGTTTCGCAGTATTTGTCCTGCCAATTCTTGCTGGGTGGCGGCCGGATCAGCGTCGTCCCTCATTATTGTTAATGGGGCTGGCCATTCTCCCGTTTGTGTCAGGCAAATGCGCTAGTGTAAAAGAAAGTACCCTTAGATATATGCCCCTTCATAGTTAGCGCTTCCTCCTCCTACACACAGACTCAAAGACGTGCTCATGCTGCAGCTAATGTGAGTGGGCGATATAAAAAAAGAATTTATATCGCGATAAATACCCATTTAGAAGAAAAAATGGATATGGCCCTCCTCTCACCCCTAATATCTTCATAGTATTATACAGTGTTAGTATTAAAAACTGTCATTATAACAATTGTGTACGGATTTATGTTGCAGAGCAACATCAACAACGTCACCGTCACAGTCGTGCCCGGACGGCCCCTACATTATCTTCAGCTCCTAGTAAGTGTAAACATATTTAATTTATTTTTATTATTTTTAATCCCGGTTACGTGGGAGTGCAGCTGCAGTGATACAGTAGAGCACTAGTGGTTATGAATGGGATCCAGCCCTGAACTATTCACTTGTATCAACATCAGAAGTTACAACTGTTCATTAGAGCTGAATGTAATGCCATTATTTAATGATTTTTGAAAGCTCCTCTCACCCTCCTCCACAACAGCGAGAGAGGACCCCATCTGCCCCTCCAACACCACCAGCCCAACTTCCAGAGGTAGAAGGTAGGTAAAATAAAAAGTGTAATGGGTGGACCTTCTGTCTTCAAAATATACCAAATATTTAATGCCATGCAATTGCTAAAGTATTCTGATCCAGGTGCTGGTTTGAAAGTTTAGAATATTTTTAGTGGGACAACCCCTTTAATTCGATCATACTAATTATATTACTACAGTACTTCCACCCCTACAGATACCCCAACAGACTTTGAGGTGGAGGCAGCCTTACGCCGCTTTGACACCAGGCTCCATGCTGCCTCCCGGCTTATTAGCGGCCTGCAGCTGGAGCTCCGAGAACTGCAGGTGATGATGGCCAGACATTTACTAAAATTATTCTTCTAAAACCGGTGTTTTGATTGTTTTTTTAAACCTTTAACCCCTTCCTGACATAGTGTGAAGAAGACAGGGGTGTCTGTTTAGGCCAGAGCTTCCAAAAATTGTCCAAAGGCCATTTTCCCAGATTAATGAACACAGGGTGTCTTCAGGGAAAGGCTCCAAAACAAACTTACGAATAGTAAATAGAACTAATAACGGTGGAGTATAACAACAGCTGCTAGCCTGCTAAGTGCTAATGTTGAAAATGGAGGTGGAGTTAGACAACAGTTTTTGGATTTTAATAACATTTTGGGTTGTTTGGTTTGGGGAGTTTCGGTTCGCTCATCCAATGACACAAGACATTAAGCGTGCAACTTTATGGGCAGGCTGACAGCAACAGTGGCAAGACACTTTCAGACTATTTCGGCCTACCAGGCCTGATCTATTCATCTGCCTCAGCAAGAGGAGTGTGAAAATCGGAGGTAATCTAGCCTTAATTCATTTTTATAAAGGTGTTTTTTTGGACACTGCCAGGTGACAGTTTGGTCCGTTTGGGAATCATCCCCCCCAGCGGTGCTAAAAGCCCTCTCTGACATGACACTTGAGGCTGGGCATGAAAGAAGCCCTAATGCATAGTGGGCAAGTTCCGGCCACTGTTGTATTCTGCCTGCCCAGAAGTCCAGGGGGTCTGAGAAGAGGCTTTGCAAGCCAGACTGCAGGTAAGCCTGAACCGGTTCGTTGAGGCGGTTAGTCTGGGCCTGCTCACTTGGCTGTGGCTGTTGGGAGGCTGAAAAAATTTTTCCATCATACTCATGAGGCTTAACTGGCTGCTGTTGGTTGTGGCACGGGGTGGGTGACTCTGCCGGGCCTCCCTTTGAGAGACGCTGGCAGCAGGCTGGGGCTGGCTGAAAGCTGTGGCCAGGTTAGTACATAGCTTCTCCCGGTATGAAGCTAATTTCTACTCCCTTTCCTGAGGAGGGAAAACAATCCCCCATGTTGGAGTGATACCGCGGGTCCTGAAGCATTGCAAGCCAGTATTCGTCAGTCTGCCTTATTTTTAGGATACGCCTGGCCAGCATGCCCAAGGAGCCAGTTATTTCCATCTCAGCATCTCTCAGAGACACTTGAGTGTCCCTGAAGGTGTCATCATCATCATCCAGCTCCTCCAACTGTGTCTCCTCCTTCTCCTGGGCATAATCAAACTCCTCCTCCTCCCCCTCCCCCTCCTCTAGCTGAAGCTCCTCCTCCTCCTCCTACATCTCCATGGAACTTTGTCGTTTGGGCTCCCCTACAGTGACAGCCTGGCATGCAGAGAGATGTCCAGGATTTCCTTCCCCCATTGCCCCCTGCTGCATGAGCGACAGTGTCTTTTCAAGGACAAATATTAGTGAAACAATGTTGTTCAGACCACAGCTGTCCCAGCTGACCAATTTAGTGGCTTCTTCAAAGGGCTTCAGCACACTGCAGGCATCTCAGACCAGCCTCCACTGACGGAAATCTAAGCCACACCTGCACCCTATGGTCGACGATTCTGGCTGCTGCTGGACAAAGTCATCCACTGCTCTCCACTGCTCAAGGAGCCACTGAAACATGTGAAGCATGGAATTCCACCGAGTTGGCACGTCACCTATTAACCGGTGTGGCGGAAGACCGTTTTGCGGCTGCAAGTCCAGCAAAGCGTTGCGGGACACATAAGAGTGACTCAAATGAGTGCAAAGCTTCTGTGATTCTGCCAGCACTGTGCGCAGGCCAGTGAATGTTTTCAGAAATCTCTGAACCACTAGATTTAGTACATGTGCCATACAGGGAGCATGCGTGAATTGCCCCAGGTTCAGTGCTGCCACTACATTTGTCCCGTTGTCAATCACAATCTTGCCCACTTCCAGCTGGCGGGGAGATGGCCAGCGTGCAATTTTCTGCTTGATGTGATGCAGCAAGCGCTGGCCTGTGTGGCTGATGTTGCCAAGATAGATTAAGTCTAACACAGCGTGGCACCGTTTAACCTGGCACATGTGATAGGAAGGAGGGGGGTCAACTCTGTGCCCTGATGCTCCTGCAGGTTGACTGCCCGTGGAGGTGGAGGAGGGAGCGGATAAGTGTGTGGTGCTGCAATCCAGGCTGGAAACTGCGTGGAGGTGCCAAAAGCAATTGGCCCTGTTGCTGGGGGGTTGCTGCCTCACTGCCACTAAAAACATTTAGCCAGTGGGCCATAAAGGACCTGTATTGCCCCTGGCCACACGCACTGCTCCACGTGTCGACCGTGACTTGCTCGGTGCTGCAGAGGGACAGCTGCAAGGAGCGTCCTATGTTGTCCACCATGTACGAGTAAAGGGCTGGGATGGCTCGATTTGAAAAGTAATTCCGACTAGGGATCTTCCAGCGTGGCTGAGCACAAGCCATCAGCTTCCTAAAGCAGTTCAATCAACTAAATTGTACGGCAGAGACTGCACAGCCAGCAGCTTGGTCAGGTGGGAATTAAGTTTGCGCACTGTGGGATTGCTGGTGGCGTAAACTGGCCATGCACTCGACGATGGATGGCTGACAAGTAAGAGGAGGTGGAGAAACACACACGGTTGACGACGAGGACGTGTATGTACTAGTTACTAGTGTTGATTGAGCACCAAAGTGTTCGTGTGCTCGGGTGCTCTGGAAGAACACTTGGTGATTCTCGAGTGCTCTACAGAGCACCCGAGCACAATGTAAGTCAATGGGAGAAGACCAGACACCCCCTGCTCGGATGAGGGGAGGGTGTCGGGTTCATAGAAAAAGGTCAGAATCGCTAATTCTCCTCTTTCACTCGTTAAAGTACGCTAATTAACTGAATTTGTATGCATTAGCGCACAATGCGTAGCATTAGCAATGCTAATGTTACGCATTGTACGCTAATGCGTACGAATTTGTATGCTAATGTTACGCATTGTACGCTAATGCGTACAAATTTGTATGCTAATGCTACGCATTGTACGCTAATGCGTACGGATTTGTATGCTAATTCAGCATACAAATTCGTACACATTAGCTTACAATGCGTAGCATTGTCATACAAATTTGTATGCATTAGCATACAATGCGTAACATTAGCATATAAATTCGTACGCATTAGCGTACAATGCGTAGCATTAGCATACAAATTCGTACGCATTAGCATACTCGAGCATCGCACTCGACCACACGCGGTGTTCAGCCGAACAGCGAGCGGACCCGAGCGTAGGCATGCTCGGCCGAGCATGCTCGCTCAACACTACTAGTTACGCCCGTGGATGCGGGTTGCCTGACGCAAGGGACCCCGGGAGAAGTAGCCAGCTCTTCAGTATTAATGCGCTGCTGTAATCCACCTTGGTTAGACAAATTTGCGGCATGACGCCGCTTCAGATGGTTCCACAGAGCAGTGGTCCCTACATTTGAGGCTTTCCCACGGCTCAATTTCTGCATACAGAAATTGAACGTGGCCATGCTGATGTCACCCGGCAGAGTGGTATAATACTTCCACACACCTCCAAAGGTGGCCAAGCTTGGCATAGCCCTTGCACGCTTAGACCCTGATGCCAGCCCCACCCTACTTGGGGTTTCACTAGTTCCCAAGGCAGGCCTGGGCCTACCTTGCCTCTGCCCTCTGTTGCTGCCACTACCACCGCCCTCCTCTTCGGAGATCAAATCCTCCTCATCAGCCCGATTTGGCGCCCAGGTCCTTCTGTCTAACACACAGTCATCATCAGACTCCCCACCACTTTTGTCTTACTGCAATATCAGCTGTTCCCCATCAACCTCTGCATTTGGGCAGTCCAAACACTGACTGCTCTCTAAAAAATCATCAGGGAGGCTTTCCTCAATATCTGCCGGATTGTGCGGTGGGATTCGGTGGCTTTTTATTTGATAAAACGCAGAAGGCACACCACTAGGAGTGGGCACTGAAGGCAGAGAGGAGGCAGAGAATGATGGGCTTTGCTGGAATTGTGGAGCAGGAGGAACGTTCTGAGTCTGACCCCTGGCTACATGATACAGTATCATCAGAAGAAATCCCTGCCTGATTAATATTACTAGCCCTGCACTAGCCCTGATATGTGTATTATGGATGCCCAGAACAACACCACAATTTACAGAAAACAGTTCTCTGTCTTTCACAACTTTCACAAGCTTCTGCTCATTTCAGCAGTCGCAGCACAACTGATGTCACTGGTTTACTGAGCCTATGGGCCAATTAGAGCAAGCTCTTCCCACTAGGTCAGGTGACTGGGCTTTTCCCAGGCTTTTTGCCGCTCTCACTGCGAACATTTCCGCACAAATAACGAACATACAGTAAAAATTCGCTAATTAACTGAATTTGTACGTAGCGTTTGCGTACACGATCCTTTTGTGAGAGCCTGGACGGATCTCACAAACGGATCCTGCAGACGCAAGTGTGAAAGTAGCCTAAGCTGTCCTAGGTAATGGAAATATAGTCTGCATGATTGTATCTTTCACTCAGTAGACTGGTTACCTATATCTTACAGAAAGAAGGGGCAATTGCAATGCTGGATGTCATCTGTGCAGTAATAAAAGTTACCTATTTCTATATATTGTGGGCTGAATAAAAAGAGAGCAAAACGTGGCAATAAGGTGTATAGTAGGCAGAATCAAGAACAAGGAGCCAAGTGACATTAACCCAGTTAAAGTAGAAATTTCTTGTGCCCGGGGCGTGGCCTAGCGAGCGATGTGAGCGGACGTGCTGTGAGGAGCTCCCGCCACATTACCCCTGTTAATTCCCTGCTTTTGATCCTGAACAGGCCATATAGCCGTGAAAAGTGTGCCCCTGCCACTTACCAGCAGCCGTGGAGCGAGGGAGAAATGCCTACACTATGGCAAAAGGAAAGAACCGCCAGCGCGGGACCGCATGGCGCTGATAAAGAGGAGCGGCAAAGAGCGGTGGTGGCCAGACTGGAGAGGTTTGCACACAGCCCAGCTGCATCAGAGCGCATATCAGAGCAGTCCGACGCTGGGATAGTATGCTCTGGAGGTACAGTACCCCTGAGAGAATGGAGTGACGATGGCCCCTGTGCTGAGGTAGGAGACACCTATGGAGAAGTTGTGATGGTGGAAGAGGAGGAAGTGCCTGCTAATGACTCTCCTACCATAGTAGATGTTTTTACAGCGGTAAAACAGTGCAACATGGCGCTGATTGCCCTCAACTCGCAATTAGGGGGGATGAGAGAAGATATCTCTATCATCAGGCATGATATACAAAAGGTGGCAGAGCGCACCACAGCAGTGGAGGGGAGAGTGTGCAGCCTGGAAGATAGTTTTTCCCCTGTACAAGCTGCAACGAAACATGCTACTGATATAGCAGCGTTATTCGCCAATGCGACGACTTGGAGAATAGGCTACGCCGAAATAATGTGCGGCTAGTGGGCGTCCCTGAAAGAGTGGAGGGAAATAATCCTGATGCCTTTTTTGGATCCTGGCTGCTGCAGACTTTTGGTGCTGAGGTACTATCTAAGTTATTTGCGGTGGAGAGGGCACACCGTGTCCCTACCAAGACCGGGGCCTCCGGGAAGACCTCCGAGACCAGTCTTGATTAAAATCCTCCATTACAAGGACCGTGATACTATCTTACGCTAGGCGCGGGAAATGCCAGACCTGGAAATTAACGGTAGTCGTGTGTCACTTTACCCGGATTACTCCGTTGATGTTCAGAAGCGGAGGGCGTCGTTTATGGACGTTAAGAGCAGATTACGGCACCTACAAGTTCCATATTCCATGATCTATCCGGCGAAATTAAGGGTGGTGGCGCTCGGGACTACTACTTTCTTGGATTCGCCGAAAGAAGCCCTGAGATGGATTGATATGAACGAGCGCCAAATCCGTCAAGCGGTTCCAGATTGAAGGGACACATGTGGTGATTATGCAGGGCGGCGATTGCCACCAGTTCACACTTTGCACATATTAACTGCACTGTTGTTTGTGCTCCTCTGGAGCTGTTTATATAATGTCTGACGGTTTATATTCTGAGTTGGTTGGTTGGGCCTGATGCATGGTTCCTAGTGCATTGGAGGAGGGAGAGGGGAATTGCAGGGATCCTACTGTTATTAATATATATAGTATAGTATATTGGCTATAGTAATGGAGAGGGAATGATCTATAATATACATAGCTGGCGGGGGCCCTGGATTTGGAACAGACCGGGATTAGCTCCCAGATGACACTGAGAGATGCCACGTATTTACATCTGGTTTGCATTGGTATATTGTCCTATACCCTTCTTAGGTCTTTCCACAGGGCATAAACGCTGGGTACAGTTTTGGTGCCCCTCCTCTCGGCTGAGAGTTAAAATACCTATATGTTTTTTGTTTTTGGGATTGTTTTGGGATGGGCATGGGGTGGGACTCTCTGCGTGGTCGCACACAGTAATGCCAGAGCTACGCATACTGCTCTGGGTGATATGCAATGCAGTGTATTGGGACAGGAGATAATAGGCTCCTCACCATGGGGATAGTGCATCTGCTTACATGGAATGTTCGGGGGATCAGGGACTCTGTTAAGCGCACAGTAGTCAGTCATTGCCACCATCCATTATACGTTTGCAAGAGACCCATATGACATCTGATATGCTGCACTGCATGAATAAACGATGGATAGGCTGGGCATTTCACTCTGTGCACTACTCATACTCTAGGGGGGTAAGTGTACTAATTCATAGAGGGGTACCGTTCACGCTGCATAAATTAGGGGTTGACGGGGAGGGGCGCTATGTGGGTCTACACTGCACACTGTTCAATCAAGAATGCATTCTGATGTTTGTGTACATACCACCACCATTCTCCAGTGCGGTGCTGACTCAGATACTGTCCTTTGCTGCTCCATTGATGCATTTACCGATGCTAATCATGGGGGACTTTAATAATTATATGGATCATCAGTTGGATAAGTGCCCTATACAGCATCCAATGCCTGCAGACCCCAAGACACCGTTTGCGCGGTTGTTAGCCGAGGTAGGTTTAATTGATGTTTGGAGGGTCAAAAACCCACAAACGCGAAGCTACTCTTGTGCATCTGGCACTTATGCGTCTCTCTCACGTATTGATTTAGCACTCAGTAATAGCAACATGATGCCATGGGTCCTAGATGCTGCCTATGCTCCAAGAGTGTTGTCAGATCATTCTCAGATATCTGTTAAGTTGACTGTAGGGGAGCGGGGGCTTGGGAGTCACAGGAGTTGGAAACTTAACCCTTTCTGGCTTAAGTTAATAAATATGTCTGATGTCAGGAGTCAGATCCAGGAATTCTTAGTTGCCAACCGGGGTTCAGCAGACATTGGGATAGTTTGGGACACGCTGAAAGCATATCTGAGAGGGTTCTTTATTGCACATATTTAAAAGGTAAAAACAAAGAGTAAATCTATGGGAATGGAACTAAGTGCAAGTCTAGCAGAGGTGGAGCAGTCCCATATTATGAATACTCATAGCATGGAACAGGCCAATAATAAAAGGTTTTTTATGAAACAGCGATACTTTGAGGAAGGAGAGGGAGTGGGACATCTGCTAGCGACAGTTGCCCGGGCACAACAGGAGTCTGCTTATGTCTATAACATTAAGGATACTGCTGGGCAACAGGTCACGGAGACTTCTGATATACTCCGTATATTTCACCAGTTTTATGCTGAACTCTATAAAACTAAATGTACTTACAGAACTGAGGATTTGCTTCAATATCTTGGTGGGATACAACTTCCTTTACTGTCAGAAGAGGAGCGTAACGGCTTAGATATACCCATTACGCTTGAGGAGTTGCAGGTAGCGGTGAAAGCTATGAGTAATGAGAAGGCAGCTGGCCCTGATGGGCTCCCGGCAGAGGTGTTTAAATGCTTAGAGGATGATATCTTGCCTGTGTTACTAGAGGTCTTCCAAGGGGCACAGATTAGCGGCTTACTGCCAGACTCATTTTACGAGGCTACTGTAGTAGTCCTTCCCAAGCCAGGGAAAGATTCTACCCTATCGCCCTATTTCTTTGTTAACGACAGATGCTAAAATCTTGGCGAAAGTTCTGGCGAATAGACTGATTAACATCATCTCCTCTGTGATTCATCCGGATCAGTCTGGATTCATGCCGTCAAAATCTACGGCGATAAACTTGCGCAGGATGTTCCTTAATATGCAGGCGGCTCCGGGTGGCCCCCTTGGCAAAGCAGTGATGTCTTTGGATGCTGCAAAATCGTTTGATAGTGTTGAGTGGGGCTACCTGTGGGCCGTCCTGCAGCGCATGGGATTTGGCTCGCAATTTATAGCTTGGGTCCAGCTGCATAATGCGAATCCTTCAGCTAGAATCAGGGTCAATGGCGATTTCTCAGATCGCTTTCATCTCGAGAGAGGGACTAGGCAAGGATGCCCCTTGTCGCCCTTGTTATTCGCCATAGCTATCGAGCCGTTAGCTGCCATTATTCTCCAAGATTCACAAATTAAGGGATTTAGTTATCCAGAGATGGAAGAAAAAGTGGCATTATATGCTGATGACCTGCTGTTATTTCTGAATGATGTGAGTGATACAGTGAGTAGGGTGATGGAGACCATTGAGGTTTTTGGTAAATTCTCTGGTCTGACTATTAACTGGACTAAGTCGGCCCTAATGTTGCTGATGAGTCAGGAGTAGCAAATTTGCCAATCCCGTGTGTAGACTCCTTTAAATACCTGGGAATATGTGTTACTCGCAAGAAGGTAGATACATGGATTAAATTACCCCTTTCGGTCATTGGGCGTGCGAATTTGGTAAAAATGATCTTTATGCCACAACTGCTTTATGTATTGCACAATGCTCCAATATGGGTCCCGAAGTATCTATTTAAGAAAATGGAGAGTTTATTTAGGGAACTGATTTGGAAAAAGAAATCGGCTAGGATAGATTTAACAAAACTACAATTGCCTAAAGACGGGGGAGGCATCGCAGTACCTAATCCGTGGCTATATTATTTGGCCGCTCAATTGCATGTTATAACGGAAAACACAAACGGAAAGCATAACGCTGATGTGAACCCACCCTTACTGTTCATCATGTGTTCATCATGTGTCTTTTTCTTCTGTATTACCCCAATCATGTGTTTTATTATTTAGCTGGAAATTGGTCAATCATGTGTAAATATTACTGAGTTTACTAAATGTAAAATACAATCATGTAGATAATATTTCCACTATCTAGGACAGGTTACCGATCTTCATGTGTTTTAGATTATCCACAATCATGCTTTTTCTTCTGGATTACACCAGTCATGCGTTTTTTACTTTTCAACATGAAATTGTTTAATCAAGTGTGAATATTTCAATCATGTTTTCCTGATTTTCCTGATTTTCTTTATAGAATCATGTGTATAATCCTTCCCCCTCCCCCTTTTTTCCTTTACTCAAGTACCACAATCTTCTGTGACAATCATGTGTTAACTTTATTGTACCTATATCATGTACTTACAGTATGAATTCTTTCTTATTGTTTACATATCAGCCTGAGGAAGGGCTAACTCAAGCCCGAAACGTTGCCATATGTAATACTGTACACCATTATGTCCAGCTGAATAAAATTCACATTTGAGTTCTCAGCAATCTCTGGAGTGCTGTCTATTTATATACGTATCTGAAGATATTGGTCCAAAGGTGGAGTCAGGACCAGAACCAGACGTGCACCCAATTAGCCTGTTTATGGAAGAGTGCCATAACCCTCTAGATCATAAGACTGCCTTCTGCATTGATCACAGGTCCTTCAGCTTTTGCAGTGCATTAGATTCAATTGTATTGCCATCCTGAGGACGGCAATACAGTTGCATCCAGCAGGCAGGCAGGACATTTGGGGCCTGGGACAAAACATCAGGGGCCCAGGCCCCAAATGTTTTAGCCTAGCAACGCCCCTGCCTTCATGAGTTACGCTGCAGATTTTGAAAGTAGGATGTGGTCATAATAATGTGACTCGACTATGTATTAGTGAAGTGCAGTCCCTTTTCCAATGCCTTCCTAGGAATCATCTTTACCCCTCTCATCTTCACAAATGTTCTCCTCCCCTTCATTGACTTCTGTTTTACAAGGCACATACCTCTACTCTAGGTTTACAGCATCTCTTACAGATGGCTCTGACAACTCCCACATTTTATGGTCAGAGAGAAAAGCAGAGCTATCATTAAGAGCTTCTGACATCCGATTCAAATATTGCAAACAAGCAACGAGGATGGTACTGTGCCTCTTTAACATGATAACTATTCAGTGATCAGGAGGATATCATGTGTGGGGCCACTGAGAAGTAGTTGTATTTGTAGCAATGATGCCCCCTTCACTGTGGATGAGCCCTGTGCAGTAGCCCAGATCACACCCACCTAAGGCTGTCCCTGATAATTATTATTATGTAACGCATAGGTTGATTTTACGTATTCTGAGATTCCCTAATAGTCATTGTTATTAAAGTAAGCAATCGCTTCCCAAAGTATAGACTGTAAATTTAGCATTAGGCATAGCTAGACCTTTCTGGTAGCAAAACAGTTAATGTGCGTCTAAATAAAAGGCAGGTCACATATATGGATGTGCGCATCATTGTGCAGGCCTCCAACATTCGTAGCTAACCCCTAGTTAAACAAAGAAAAAGGCAGCGCCAGATAAGTAGTTGCGAAAAAAGGTTAATTTAATCCATGTTATGGCAGTGCAAACACATGTGTTTGAATCTCTTCTGTTAGATTTAGAATGACTGTGCGTCACACTTAGTTCACACTTCACTTATTTGGTCAGTTAGTGTCAGCCCAAAGAAGGTGCGGAACAAACCCACAGGACAGGTGCAAATCTGTTCATGATACCTAATCTGAGAGTATGCTTGGCTCCATGAATTTGCCTAGCAATAAGCGATGTAAATAACTGACCAAATAACATAAATGGGAACTCTGCCCTACAGGTCAATATTAGCGTAAGGTCTTTAACGACATGGCCTTAACTGTTCAGTGGCCCAAAATTTAAGTAGTTTCCCCATAATAGTGTGGAGGGTGTCAGCAGTAAGTCTGCATTCACATCACTGTTTATTTTTCCATTCTTCTGAAGAACAGCCCCAAAAAAGAGAATCCTGTAGTTTGAGCATCCGGCTTCAAATCATCAGTATTTTGTCAGCATTTGATCAGTATTGGTAAGGCACAAACAGTAGTGGATTCAAAACAGAGAAAATATGTAATGGAAATATTTGCATATCTTCTGTGTTTTGGACCCACTTATGCTTTTGGTTTCCAAATCATGATCAAATTCTGATGCATAATACTGACCGTGTAAGGCCTTCTGGAAGCTCAAATGACAGGACGCTTTTTTGTTATTTTTCTGTTCTTCTGACGAATCTAATAATGGAAAAATAAATGGTGATGTCAACAGGGCCAAACAGGGACACTAGTGGCCTCGTGATCCAGGCCTAATTCATCTTTACAAAGGTTATTCTCTCAACATTTTGTGTTGAAAGGAGAGTTCTCTTTGGGGTAACTATGCCCCCCTCACACTAAACGCTCTGATGCCACACTACTGGCCGGGCAGGAAACTTGGCCAGTTGTGGCCACAATTTAAGTTTGGCTGCCCAATAGTCCAGGGAATCTTAGATGTGGGGTGATAAGGTACACTCCAAGTATGCTACCACCTGCAGGTTCAGGTTCTGATCCATGTCCTACTGCTGCTGACTTGTTTCTTCTGTAGGCGGGTGAAGAAATATGCTACTCACAGACTGGAGACTCAAGTTACTGCTGATGGAGCTGGTTCTGCTCCATCCCTCCTTCTCTCCAGCAGTCATGGCAGTGGAGCATGAGCGCAAAGGGCACCCCTGTCAGACCTTTGTGAGGATGGGCAATGGCGCACATAAGCAGCGGCCAACTGACTATGTAGAATGTCTCGATAGTAGTTGAGTTTATCCTCCCTCTCAGGTTTTGGAAAAATAAGCCCCCATTTTGGAGTGGTAGCAAGGGTCTAACGTCATGGAGAGCCAGTAGTCATCCTTCTGACGAATGCTAATAATAAGGCTGTCACTGCACAAGTGCAGCGCTCCAAAAGCCTTGGTCTGCTACGGGGCGACCATTCCCCTCCAGGGCCCTCTAAGGTGATATGCCTCTCGTCCCAGTGTAGGAGTGCCAAGGGTAGTTTAGGCCTACAATGTTCTGGTAGCATGTGTCATGGTGTTCCTACCTTAATGGACGGATAGGCCCCAGGCAATGGCTCTGGCTGCAGAAATAGGTGGAATAGTTGAGGGTCGTCTAGTGGAAATGAAGTCCAGACTTTTATGGATGATCCAACGCAGTTTTATTAACTCAATTTGCATGAAGATAATTCACTTCAGGCTTTGGCTTGATGTTCCAGCCAGTGCAGTTTTATATACTTGGCAGATGCTTGGCAGATAAAGATTTCTGAATTTCTGTCTTAAGCTGAGCTTTACTATTAAGTCTGGCTTTCCTTTAGCTGGTGCCTTGTCTCAGGCTGTAATCCTCAGTCTTGGTGGATCAACAGAGCTGAAGGTGCTCTGCTGTCCTGAACATCTCCTTCCCCTAGCAGGGGGTAAGGTACCACTGCCTAAAACTGCCTTTTCCTCCTCACTGCAGGAAGTTGGAAGAAACTACTTCTCTCCAGCAGAGGGGGTCAGAATGGCATAATAAGGAACATGCCATTCTGGTGAAACTACAAACTAAATCTGCCACAGTATTACTGACACCTGCTGGTCCACCAGGTACATCACATTACAACAGTTACATAACCCTGAATAAAATACACATTACTGCTGTTGATGAAATTACGGCACAGGATGACATTTTATAGTAGCACACAGATATCAGCTAGATACCAAGAGTGTCGGGGTCATCTGCCTCGTCTTCCTGATCACCCTCCGGCTACTACTCCTTGTGCTGTTCTCCTGTCACTTGTGCAGATAATTCACCTAGTTCTGTATACATTCCTGGGTGTTAATGTCCTCCTCGTACTCCTCCTCTGCCAGTGCAGCCACTGCAGGACCCAGATGGCCGTGAGATGTAGGTGCAACTTCTCTTGTCCCCTGGCCAGCCAGATTTATCATCATCTGCTCCAGGACATGAAGGATTTACATCATGCATCCCATAGTCCTGGCAACTGACCAATAAAGTGGTCTCCTCAAAGGGGCTGAGCAAACGGCAAGTGTCACGCATTAGCTGCCACTGGCTAACATTGAAATTATACAGAGTAGAATTCCTGTTCGCCTGCATAATGAAGCCTTCCTCTGCTCATTTAGTCAGTCCAACATGTGGACGATGGAGTTTCAACGTGAGGAAATGTTTCATATGAGGAGATGTTGTGGAATACTATTCTGCCTTTGCAGGTCAAGGAGTATGTGTTTAGCATAGTAAGAGTGACTGAAGTGCATGTACAGCTTATTCACCACCCCAATTTGACAATTAATGCCTAATGGAATTACTTATCTATAAAACAATGTGGAAATAACAATAACAGTTACATTACACTACTTATTCACCCCAATTTGAGAATCAAGGTGTAATGGAATTACTTCTTTCTAAAAAAAAAAGGTGGAAAGCACAATAAGAGTTAAATTACACTACTTATTCACCTCAATTTGAGAAGTAAGGCATAATAGATCTGCATATCTATTAAACAAGGTGGAAACCCCAATAACAGTTGTTACACTACTTATTCATCACAATTTGAGAATCAAGGCATAATAGAATTGCTTATTTATTAAACAAGGGGGCACCCTATAACAGTGAAATTTACACTGTTTATTCACCCCAGTTTGAGAATCAAGGCATCATAGATCTGCATATTTATTAAACAAGTGGCCACCCCAAGAACAGTTAAATTACTCTACTTATTAATCCCAAAATTTAGAATCAAGGCTTAATAGATCTATGTATCTATTCAACAAGGGAGACACCATAATGACAGTTAAATTAGACAGCTTATTCACCCCAATTTGATAAGCAAGGAGCAATATAATTGCTTATCTATTACACAAGGTGGACACTGTTCAATTAAATAGCTCTGTGCAGGGATTGATACAAACTGAGTTGTCTCCTGTGGATCCCTTCAGGTTCAGATTACACAGCCTGCACTGTCCCTGCATTATCCCTATCCTCTCTCTCCAATGTGTAAAAACTTTCCTTATGATCTCCCTACATTGTCCCTGCACTATCCCTGCAGTCTCCCTATCCAAGATTCTACAAGTTAAGCTTTGATAAACACTGTTCCTAGCACTTGGCACATCTGTCCCCATGCTCGGTTCACTGTAAAATGTCTGAGACTGGGCATGATTAGGATTTTTATAGGGCTATGACATCACAAGGGATGTCCATCTGCTGATTGACTGGCTGCACTGCATTATGGTTTATCTCTTATTCTTAGGCTTCTTACTTTCACTTTGTAACACATGTAGCCTCAATTTTAGGAAAAAAAAATATTTGATACAATGAAGCGCAAGAAAACTGAGATTTGTTGCAAATCAAATTTTTCCTAAACTTCAGATCGAATTCTACTTCGGGTTCTTCGATTTGCTCAACACTAGTCATCAGTATTAAACACTATGAAAGCCCACTATTTTTAAATTAGAACATTTTACAATAAATGCTTAAATGTTTGCATTAGGCTGTAAATAGATATAGACATCATCTGTTACAGATGACCTCTGCTGTGAGGCAGTTTTGCTGAAATAGGCAGACATTTTACCCTTTGTACATTATACATTTCAATATCTAATATTACGTTTTAAATGTACACATAGATCTTAAATTAAAACAGCAAACTTTTCCTGCTAATACATTTCATTACTATAGTAATACATGTTTGAAGATGTTTCTTTGCATGTTATTGATCCTCAGAGAGAAAAACCCTTTGAACAAAGTAAACATTGTTGATGGTAATAAAAAAATGACAAAATCTCACTCTCTATCTCTATGGTTTGCTTTCCATTAAAATTTGAGACTAGTCTGAACAATAAAATGATTCACAATCAGAAATTCCTCTATATTATGTTGTGCTTTGTGTTGGATGTGGTTTTGCTGCTGTATGCCCTGTAAGAATTATATCTTTGTACACTATAGGAAGCATTAATTCTTGATTTTCTTAATATTGTATTGATTTTTTTTTTACCCACAGAGGCCAGGGGTTAAAATACTCCATAAAAATGTCTGTGCAATTTATTGCCACTGTTTAAAAACATTAGAGTAGCCTTACAGCTATTTCCTTCTTCTCTCATTGTCTACTTATTTAAGGTTGCAGTCTAGAATGAAAAATTTAGTTTTGATATGAACTTTAAATGAACTTGATTAAGCTATTGTGGGAAAACAAGTAAATAGTCAAATGTCCATGACAGCTATTATTTCAGCTTGTAAGGATGACAAGCTATTACAAGAATAGGAGAAGACACTAAATAGATATTATTGGTTTACACATCTTGTCACTCACTATAGAAAATAGATACTTTGAGAAAGAGCCTCATTGTGTTGCTGAAATCCAGGGTTACAGATGTTGCTCCACTATTGACTGCTACTTAAAGATTTAAGTAAAATATAAAGGAAATACAGTTTGACAAAATAAAGCAATTCTCTGTAAATTGAATGTATATAAATATAGGTATAGAATCTACATAATCTATGTATATATTATAAGATATTTAAATAAATAATCTCTGTTTAAAGCAAATACATTTGTATATTAAGTCCTTCCCGACCAGCGCCATAGTATTATGGTGCATTGATTGGGCAGGTGTAGGAGCTGCGCCCACCTAATCAGCTGCAGGGGTACGGCTGTTCCCATTAGCTGGACCCCTGCTGTATGCACCAGCATTGGTGAAAACACCCTCACTATACTGCTGATCGCGACATGTGCAAGGTGTGTGGTGGGAGCTACCTCCCCGTCCCCATCGGGTCCCCGTGCTGCTGTGATGGGGACCCAATGGCTGGGAAGGCAGCCCAATGCCTTAATTAGGCCTTCCGGTGAGCCTTGAGATCCAGTTCCCTGGATCTCACAGGCAGGAAGGTTGTAAATACACGTACAGCCAATGCATTACAATACAGTTGTGAAGTTGGGGGGGGGGGTTTAAAGTTTTGCATAATAATAATAAAAAAAAAGTTTCAAGTAAAAGAAAGTGTTCTTTTCCCATAATTAAGTAATACAAAAATTGTAAAAAAAAAAATAGGAAAAAAAGAAAAATAGACATATTAGGTATCGCTGCATCCGTATCGACCAGCTCTATAAAAATATCACAGGTCAGGTGAACTTGCCAAAACAGCAATTTTTGGTCACCTTTCCTCACAAAAACTGTAATGCAGAGTGATCGAAAAGTCGCATGTACCACAAAATGGTACCAATCAAACTGTCATCTCATCCCACAAAAAATGAGACCCTACATAAGACAATCATTCAAAAAAAAATATATGGCTCTTAAAAATGGCAACACAAAAGCCATTTTTTGCTTTTCAAAAATACTTTTACTGTGTAAAAGTAATAAAAATAAAAAAATAAACACATTAGGTATCGCTGCGTCTGTAACAACCTGCTCTATAAAAATATCACATGATATGCCCCCTCAGGTGAATGCTGTAAAAAAAAACAAATAAAAACTATTTCAAAACAGCCATTTTTTGTCACATTGCCTCACAAAAAGTGTAATACCACATAATAAAAAAAAATATGGCTCGCAGAAAATAGCAACAAAAAAGATATTTCACTTGTCAAAAATGCTTTGACATTGGGGCTAAAGCAACATTTTATTGGAAGAAATGACATTTTTCATTTTCACAGCCAAGTGTTTCCAAATTCCATACAATGTTTATGGGGTCAAAGTGCTCAGTACACCCCTTAATAAATTCTTTGAGGGATTACTGGGGTAACTTTTTGAGGGTTTCCACTATAGGGGTACGCCAGGGTCTCTTCAAATACAAAATGGTGCCCAAAAACCATTCTAACAAAATTTGCATCCAAAATCCTTATGGCGCTCCTTTACTTCTAACCGCTACTACGTGCCCATAGAGTAGTGTACCACAATATATGAGGTATTTCTGTAAACTGCAGAATCAGTGTAATGTATATTAAGTTGCTGTGGAAAGAGAAAAATTATTAACATGAAAAATCTGCAAAAAAAATAAATAAATTTCGCCATTTTCCTTTAATTCTTGAGGAACACCTAAAGGGTTAAAAAAGTTTGTAACATCAGTTTTGAATAATTTGAGGGATGTAGTTCCTAAAATGGGGTTATTTATGGGTGGTTTCCATTATGTAAGCCCTTCAAAATCACTTTGTATATGAACTGGTGCTTAAAGGGGTTGTCCAGGTTCACAGCTGAACCCTGACATACCCCTAATTTCACACAGGCAGCCCACCTGACTAGATCATCAGAGCATCTCATGCTCCGATGCCCTCCCTTGCCCTGCGCTGTATTGCGCAGAGCAAGGGTTTTTTGTTTACATTATACACACTGCCGTGTGTTCGGTGACATCACCGGCTTTAATGGGCCGGCTTTAGCGCTGCCCTAGCCATTTTACTGGCTAGGGCAGCGCTAAAGCCCGCCCATCAGTGCCGGTGACTTCACCGGGCTCACTGCTGGGCGGAAGCCTCCACCTGGCAGAGCCCGGTTCGTCACCGGAACCAGGCTAAATGCCTTTGCCCTGCGCTAATTAGCACAGGGCAAAGGAGGGCATCAGAGCATGAGATGCTCTGATGCCCTAGTCAGGCGGGCAGCCTGGGTGAAATTAGGGGTATGTCCGAGTTCAGTCGTGAACCCGGACAACCCCTTTAACAAAATGGTTTGGGAAATTTTCTTGAAAATTTGAAAAATGGCCTCTAAACTTCTAAGCCTTCTAACATCCTAAAAAAATAAAATGAAATTTACAAAATGATGCCAAAATAAAGTAGACATATGGGGAATGATGACTGATAACTATTTTATGAGGCATTACTATCTGTCCTAAAAGTAGAGAAATTCCAATTTTGAATATTGTGAATTTTTCCAAATTTTTGGTAAATTTGGGATTTTTTTATTAATAAAGGAAAAATATATTGACTCAAATTGACCACTGTCATGAAGTACAATGTGTCGCGAGAAAATATTCTCAGAATGGCTTGGATAAGTAAAAGTGTTCCAAAGTTATTACCACATAGTTACATGCCAGATTTGCAAACAAAATGACCTTGGCAGGAAGGTGAAAACTGGCCCAGGGTAGAAAGGGTTAAATGGGTCTAAATGAACAAAAAAAAAAAAAACATTTTACCGTTACTTCCATATGTTAACAGTTTTACTACCATAGGTTAGACAGTATTTCCCAAGAATGTCCTACCATTGAAATTAGCTATAGTGCTTTCTGATTACTCTGTACTAAGGATGAGCAAATTGTTTCATAAGAGATGTCCGTTACGAATTTCACAAAAATTTGTCTGCAAAAAGAACCACAAAGATTTTCAAGTTTGCATCGGATGAATCCAGAAAAAGGCATGCTTCTCCATTTTACTGCATGGTGGTGGAAAAAAAAGGAGGAAGAACGATGCTCACATTACCCCTGGGAGGAAGTGGAGTGCTATCCCTGATTTGCTCACAGATTGGAAAAAAGCCTCAGCAGCAAATCAATGGGGAAGCAGGCAGAGAGGTGACCTTACAATATGAGCAGATGCTAATGAGGATGGATGGATGTATTCAGTGTTTGACAGAAAACAATCTTATACACTATACGTAGTCACAAGCTAGCCTCTATTCTAGTCTTACAGGGACAATGTAGGGACAAAATAGACTATGCTACTATGAATAATTGTATAAAATAGGGAGGATTTTGATCAGGGAAAGCTTTGAAGCAGTGAGGGGCTGGGGCACAGTGCTCCATACAGGGGCTGACATACATCTGCTGCATAATCTCAAACAGCTCTTAAACAGCATTCTGCTGCAAACGTTGAGTAATTTTACATGTTGTGGGAGGGAATAATTGCATACCAGGTTTATAATGTGCTTTTCACACTAGAAAGGTCTTTTTGTTTCTGCATATTTAAATACCCATAACACAGCAGTCAGAAATATTTTACTGGCCTTTATTTTATTCTTATATTGCTGTATGTTTTGGAATAATCTCGTACCAGGTTAACATGTTTTTCACACTAGAAAGGTATTTTTTGTTTTGCATATTTAAACGCACATAAGACAGTAGGCAGAAATATTTTACCAGTTTTTCCTTCGTCCTTAGGGCACACAACTGTATGTATTTTACGGTCCACAAAAAAACAGATCCACAAAAAATACGGATGATGGGCGTGTGCATTCGGTATTTTGCGGAATGGAACAGCTGGCCCCTAATAGAACAGTACTATCCATGTCTTAATGCGGACGATAATAGGACATGTTCTATTTTTTTGCGGAACGGAAATACGGACATATGGAATGCAACTGGAAATGAATGGTTCCGCATATGGTCCACAAAAAAATGGAACGTCACGGAAAGAAAAAACATTCATGTGCATGAGCCCTTATATTGCTGCTGGGAGGAGGAGAAATCTTGTACTTACCATGTGTTTTTCACACTAGAAATGTCCTTTTTTTCTTCTGCTTTACTTTGTGGAAGCCAGCCCTCAGTACAGTGTCCTGGTCATCATCAGCTGCTTCTTCTCCTGCTTAGACTACTAGCATAGGCGGCGGGTTGTGCGGTGGGACTTCTCATTAAGCATGCAATAGTTCCGCTGCAATATAGAGAATATAACTATTCAGCAAATAAGGGGCACTTCTGCACCTTTGCATAAATTTATTTTTTTCTGGGATATAGTGGTGGGACTCTTTCTGACCCTGTTAAGTCAATGTTGTCAACCATCACATTTATGTAAGTGCACTATGCATGTCAGTATTACTCCAACATTATTTTCTATTGCTGTTATTTCATTCAAGAGCTTAGAGAGAGGGGAGAGTAGAATCGACTCAGGTTCGAACCAAACTTTTCAAAAAATTTGGCAAACCTGAAATGAACAGAATGTCAAAAGGTTTACTCATCTCTACTCTGCACGTACATGTCACTAAATAAACATAAAGACAAAACCATTTAACCATTAATTCCATATGTTAGTAGTTTTACTACCATAGGTTAGATGGCATTCACCAAGAATGCTCTCCCATTGAAATATATGTTTGTATTCTGTGGAAGGCAACCAACTAACACTTCCATATAAAAAAAAAAAAAAAAAAAATCAAGAAAGATGCATACGCTTCAGCAGAGCATAGTCTGCTGGAGCGCTTTCTTTAAGTTTAGATGGGCTGGATTTCTTTGGATTGGGAGATAGGGAAATCCCACTACAAAACCTGTCTACACTCCTCCATTACAGGATTTTCCCCTAGCCGTGGTGATCCCAGGTGAGGCCTGTATGGATCATTACTTGGGGAAAATAAAGCATACCTTAGAATGCCAGTCTGGGAGAAGGAAGCCTGGAGAGCTTACCTGTGTGGTTAGAGCTTGGTGACTGGCTGACCATGAGGCTGAGAGAAGCCTAATCTTCCCTTACGTGAACAAGACTCTACAGATGAAACAGGAACCACCTGTGTATTAGGCAGAGCCCACAAGGGATGGTACATATTTATTTTGTTTTATGTTCTGTTTTGCTGGTGCTATAACTTCACCGTTTCAAGTGACGCTATAACTTGGATGCTATTTGTTATGTTGAAGTGACCAAATAAAGCACAGTTTGGACTTTGAAAGTGCTGTTTCCATGAAAATCTGTCATTGTCAACCCTACTGCAAGTACAGATCCCAAATATATATATATATATATATATATATATATATATATATATATATATATATATCCACACCTGGGGTGTGTCTTATCATTGGGTGCGTCTTATAAAGTGAAAAATATGATATATATATATATATATATATATATATATATATATATATATATCATATTTTTCACTTTATAAGACGCACCCAATGATAAGACACACCCCAGGTTTAAGAAGAGGAAAAATAAGAAAAAAATATACTCAGACCCTATCAGACCTCAGATCAGCCCACTCAGATCTCAGACCAGCCCACACAGACCCCCAACAGACCTCAGTTCAGCCTACTCAGACCTCAGATCAGATAAAAATAAAATCATCTTACCTGTCCACCAGCTCCTCTCCACCTCCCCTGTCTTCCCGGCTTGCACTGCTGTCACCTGACTACATGCAGCGTGTGCGCATTACGTCCAGACGCTGTACGCGGTCAGGACAGTGAAGCGCCAGCCGGGAAGATGGGGAGGGTGAGTATTGCAAGCGTCTGCTTAGCTTTGCTCCCAGCACCTAATACACTAGCATCCCTAAGTTAAAATGGCCAAATTGGGCCAAAAGTGTCAATATTTTGGGTGGCCACCATTATTTTCCTGCACTGCCTTAACTCTCTTGGGCATGGAGCTCACTCGAGCATTACAGGTTGCCACTGGAATCCTCTTCCACTCCTCCATGACGACATCATGGAGCTGATGGATGTTCGAGACCTTGCGTTCCTCCACTTTCTGGTTTAGGATGCCCCACAGATGCTCAATAGGGTTTAGGTCTGGAGACATGCCTGGCCAGTGCAGCACCTTTACCCTCAGTTTCTTTAGCAAGGCAGTGGTCGTTTTAGAGGTGTTTTTGGGGTAGTTATCATCTTAGAATACTGTCCTGAAGCTCAGTTTCCGAAGGGAGGGGCTCATGCTCTGCTTTAGTATGTCACAGTACATGTTGGCATTCATGGTTTCTTCAATGAACTGTAGCTCCCCACAGCTGGCAGCACTCATGCAGCCCAAAACCATAACACTCCAACCACCATGCTTGACAGTAGGCAAGACACACTTGTCTTTGTACTTCTCATCTGGTTGCTGTGAAACATGCTTGACACCATCTGAACCAAATAAGTTTATCTTGGTCTCATTAGGCCACATGGTCTGAGCACTGACAGGCTGATCCCCCACCACTTTAAAGGGGTATTCCGGTAAAGTAACTTAATTTTTGAAAAACTGCATTAAGGCTGCAAGCTGTGACCCAACCAGAACCCATACCTATAAATATAACCAGAGCTTCAATTTACCTTGCAATCTGTTTGTCTAGCTCCTGTGTGAGCCTGCAACACACTGACAGTATCATGGCTCCTGATCTTCCCCCCAAAAAACTATAATCCCCACAATGCCTGATATACTGTATGGCTGTCTGATATACAGTCTGGTCACGCCCCCTCTACTCTACACACTGAACATGCTTGACCTACAGAACTACAGATCAATGCAATGGTAACTTGTGAGGAAGCACAGTGGGTAGCAGAGGAAGAAAACTACTGTTATAACTACTGAACGGTAAATATGTGAAATTGACATGATATTAGGTAATTATTGATGACCAATTAGTCTAAAACATAAGTTATATTTAGAGATGAGCGAAGCGATTTGTCGATTTGTTGATTCGTATTGAATCTTGGGATTTTTCAGCTGCGAAGCGAATCCGAATATTAGGTGATTCGCTTCGCTTTTGTACGCATCGCTACGTAGTTTGTCCGCTAAATTATATGCCATTCTATGTATAATTTAGTTCCTCTATACGCTGTTGCGTAGACTCCTCCCTGGTAGTTACTCTACACGCTGTTGCGTACGAATTCTATTCAGCGATGCAGACTCCTCCCTGGTAGTTCCGCCCACTTCTCCTGCGTGCGAGGAAGACGTGGCAAGTCAGCAGAGTAAGATGGCGGCGAGACAGCAAGGTCCTGACTGGGAAGGCATGTTGTGGGCAGACGACCCCTATGAGGAGAAGGAACCGGAGATCTATCTCTCACAACTCAACAGGAAGTCGGATGAGGTGCCTGCTGAGGTGGTGACTCCACTGGCTGACAAGGCGGAGGCGGCAGAAGTTCCCGCTCCACCGCGCAAGGACTACTCCTTACGCCAGAATTTAATGGTCCCTGAGGCTGTCACCTGGAACGCCCAGACCCTCTGGGAATATAAAAAGCTGGTGGAGGAGTGGGTGGTGCAAGTTTTGGAGCACCCACGGTCCGGTGAACCTAAGCTGGAGCGCCGAATGGGAACCGTTATTTGGTTCAACGTGGAGCCAGGAGACGGTTTCATGAGGAGACGGCGGAGGAATTATATGTTAACCGCCGTTCGGTTAAGCGGCTGTATCTTCCACCCGTACGCCACAATTTCCACGCAGGAGATTACGTGGAGTATGCCCCCATGAAGAGCCTCCAAGGCCCCTTTGCTACTGGGGTGAAAATCTTAAAGCGACCACCTACTCCTGCAGCGCCCCGGAAGACTGGAGTGAGGAGGCCCAGGCCGCAGAAGAGGCTTGTTACCTTGAGACCTTGAGATTTGAAGAGAAATCCCAAGGTCAGGATCAGCCGGAACCCCTGATTCCTGATTTGCCCCGACTGCCACCGATACCACCGATCCTTCATGTGGGACAGATGACCACGAACACTTTTGTGTACCATCCAACTGTGGTACAGTACCACTACCAACTGCCATACCCATGGCAGTTGCAGGCCGCACAGTCCGCCGCTCGTGGAAGACCGTTACCGCCGGAGATTCTGTCACCTGGTATACCGGCAGGAGGATCTGGCCACTACAGAGTGATGGGCAGGGCCAAAGTTACCACTGCCTTTGCCAGTGTGACAGCCCAGTCACCAAGAAGACCATCCTTGAGAGGTCGGCGGGGGTCTGCTGCCGCAGCCAGGGCCGCTTTCATGATGAGGCAGGAGCGCCCTCTCATGTCCTTTAGCTCCAGCAGTTTTTATGGGAGCCACAACATGGACTTATCCTGAAGGGTGGGCACTAGTTGGCCCTTGTTTTTAGTTTTGTTGCCCCGCGTTTGTCCTCACCCAGATGGCCATGGATTGTTAGGACTCCCCCCATCAAAAAAAAGTTTTTTTTATCCAAGTTGCGCATACGTGCGCCTCATCCCTTTTTTCCCCCTTTTCAGGTTATTTGGGGAGCCCCTCGAAAGAGGGTTTTTTAAAGGGAACCTTTGCTGCTATTTTTTCACCCATTTGGATTACAATTTTGCCTATGTGGATTACAAATTGCGACTGAGTTTGGGACTCCAGTTCTATGACAAGCGTCAGAAGAAAAGAGACTTAAACATGTCAGTGAGCATACTAGGTAGGTGATATTTAAAATGCTTATGTTATACTTCTAATAATGTATTTGCACTATTTACCATATATGTGTCTCGAATATTCGCTCTGCCTCTGAGGAGTGCACGCCGCGGCCTCTCCTCGTACGTGCCTGCGTATTACGTAATCGCTTAGACAATAGTACGCTGAGATTCGTAAGCTATTTGTACGCTCATGCGTACGTCTTCTAAGAAGTTGCGTACATTTTGTAAATGAACGATCGTTATTAATGAGTGAATGTTTGCTAATAGCACATAATAACGTATATTTTGTACGCAAATACAACAAATCTATTCATCGAATAAACGAATTTTAGGAAAAGTTTGGCGAATGTTCGGTGAATAATTTTTTCAATGATTCGCTCATCTCTAGTTATATTTATGGTAACCAGAATACCCGCTTAACCTCTGCAGCAATGCTTGCAGCAATCATACATCTATTTTGAAATGACAGTCTCTGGATATGACACTGAGCACGGGCACTCAACTTCATTGGTCGACCATGGTGAGGCCTGTTCTGAGTGGAACCAGTCTTGTTAAACCAATGTATGGCCTTGACCACCGTGCTGCAGCTCAGTTTCAGGGTGTTGGCAATCTTCTCATCGTCTAGGCCATCAATATGTGGCACAACCATTCTTTTCTCAGATCCTCAGAGACTTCTTTGCCATGAGGTGCCATGTTAAATTTCCAGTGACCAGTATGAGAGAGTGTGAGAGCGATAATACCAAATGTAACACACCTGCTCCCCATTCATACTCGAGACCTTGTAACACTAACAAATCACATGACACTGGGGAGGGAAAATGGCTAATTGGGCACAATTTGGCCATTTTCACTTAGGGGTGTACTCACTTTTGTTGCCAGTGGTTTAGACATTGATGCCTGTGTGTTGAGTTATTTTTAGAGCACACTAAATCTACACTGCTATATAAGCTATACACTGACTACTTTACATTATATTAAGGTGTTATATTTTCATTGTTGTCCCATGAAAAGATATAATAAAATATTTACAAAAATTTGAGAAATGTACTCACTTTTTTGAGATTCTGAATATAATGAGTACCAGTTTCTTTATCAAATTCCTTAAAAGCTTTTCAGGTTCACTTCGGACAAATCCAGTAAAACAGCGTGCAGCACCATTTTCCTGCACATCGGCGGATAGGTAAGAAGAAGAAAAAAGATGCTTACATGACACTGAGAGGAAGTATGTGTGTGTGTGGGCGGTGGATTTGCCATGATTGGCTCACAGGATAATAGACAGCCTGGATCACCCAATCAATGCTGAAGCAGGCAGGGAGGTGCCCTTGTAGAACGAGCAGGATGTCATTCTGTATTTGGCTGTGCGTGAGGGTGGATGAATCTAGTGTTTGACAGAAAATGATCTTAGGAACAGTGTACAGTCACAATCAAGCTTCTATTCTAGTGTGAGGAACGGTGAAGGAAAAAAACAGATTTTTTTTGCAATTTGAATAGAAATACATGTTTTTGTTTTGTTTTTTCCAAGCATTGGTATGGGGGAATAAGCACAATACAACTGTACAACCTCTGTTTTTACAATAAATAGGGTAGTGTTTTAAATTTCTGAGTTAAAATTTGTGAAACAATGGAATTAAATCAGGGACAGAGAATCTCCACACAGTTCAATGATCTTTTTGTTTTGTGATTAATAGTAATACAAGTGTGAACGTGCAATGCTTGTTTTAAAATCCAGATGGTAATATTTTAAATCTCTGAGTGAAAACATCAGAAATAGTATAGTAAGCTGAACTATAGAGGTCATCCCCAGACAGTTCAAGTGTTGGTGTGTGTGTGCGTGTCAAAAAACAGACTTGAAAATCATTCCATACTGTGCGTAACTTTGTACTTTAGGCAAAAAAAAATAAAATAAAAAATAGTATTACCAGTAAAAAATAGTAATACCAGTATTAATAGTAATAGTAGGCAGTTCTCTCTGGCTTCAGAAATAATATCAATAAAGAGAAGAAGACTGAAATTGTGGATTGAACGGCTCACTTCTCTTCTTAGTCACAGCAGAATGATGTGGAAATGACTTCTGAGTCTGGCACAGAACCTTGGAGCCAGGGGTCACAGCATTCCTCCTGTTCATCCTCCTTGCAGCCCCAGAGAAGCCTTTTAGTGAAGTCCTCCGGGTCTTCAGTACCCCTTAGTGGAGAAACTTCCTTTTTCCTAAGTTAAAAAAAAAACAAAAAAAAAACCACTATACCCTTCGGTAGAGATGAGCGAATTTTTCAAAAATTCGATTCGGCTGGTTCGCTGAATTTTCCGAAAAGATTCGCTTTGATCCGAATAAATTTGTTGCGAATCGCGTTAAAAAACGGCTACTTCCTGGCTGCAGAGAGCCTGGATAGTGGTGTAGAACACTGTGACTTGCAGTAAAACGCATAGGGAGTAGTGTTGAGCGAGCACCTCTGTGCTCATATGCTCGGGTGCTAATGTTAGTCAATGGGACTAAGCCAGGCACCCCCCGCTCGGAAGAGGGGAGGGTGTCTGGTTAATAGGAAAAGGTCAGAATCGCGACTTCTCCTCTTTTACTCCTTTCACTCGTAAAAGTATGCAAATTAACTGAATTTGTACGCATTAGCGCACAATAAGTACACATTAGCGTCCAAATGCGTACGCATAAGCATACCAATTCGTACGCATAAGCATACAATGCGTAGCATTAGCGTACAAATCAACATTACAGTGAATGTCAGCATTGCGCTTGAGTACACTCAGTGTTCGGCCGAACACCGAGCGGAGCTGAGCGTAGGCATGCTCGGCCGAACAGCGAGTTCGGCCGAGCATGCTCGCTCACAACTAAAAGGGAGTCTACTGTGGTAGTGAAAGAATACTGTGAGCCAGTGTGACACACACATAACAGGCTTCATTCGTAGAATCGCTGCACACTTTTATGTATTTGGGCAGTTAAGGGGCCAAAACTCACCAAACAACTCAAGTCAATGTTAGCGCCAGCTATAAAGAATTGCGCAGAGGCCCTACTAGAGCGCCAAAAGCGCATGTCTTTTACACCAATTCACTGATTCCACATACATTTCGACAGAACCTGTTCTATTACACGCTTATACAAGCAGAGCCCCCAGAAAGGTTGGAGATAGCAGTGGCAGCAGCATCAGCTATAGAGTGGCACGACGACACTGTGGCCAAGTGGCAGCAGCATGAGTAGGCCACAGAGTGGCAGAATGACAGGCCCTGGAAGTGGCAGCAGTGGAAGTAGTAGTACAATTTGGAGGCCACAGAGTGGCACAATTACATAATTTTGACATAGCAGCAGCTAGGAGACGGCATGTGGAGTCGGCGGCGACAGCAGCATGAGGCCGGAGAGTGGCATGATGACATACCCTGAAGAGCAGACCGTAATAAAAAATTCTCGTCCTTTTGGTTAAGATCAACTGTCGCATATGTTCTTATCAGTATCGGGGCTGGTTATGTCAGCGGACGGGAACGTAAGATAGAGGAGGTGCAGTGAAGGCTCCAGCTTTGCCTCGACTGTGGCAAAATGTCAGTATTGACCCAAGAGGCAAAGAAAGTTCGGAGTTCCATCTTGAGATCGAGCTGGCGGTCTGCAGGGAGCTGAGCTACCACCTTTGGGAGCCCCTGCCTCTCGCCTCCCCCATGCTCATCTCTGAGTGTCCCGGGGGCCGGAATCGTTTACTTTTAAAAATTCGAGTGTTCAAAACAAACAGGGTTTCCTGTGTACTTGAGCTTTGAATAATGGAATAAGCCTACAGAACGCACCAAAAATTTACGACTGACATGCTGCTGCCGAGCAGAAGGTCCAAAAAATTCTAATCAATTTACTAGGCCAACGAGTGGCACCATAACAGCAGCTGCAAGAGGCAGCAGCAGTTGAACAAATTTCAAGGCCACAGAGTGGCACCGTAACAGCAGCTGCAAGAGGCAGCAGTCAAACAAATTTCAAGGCCACAGAGTGGCACCATAACAGCAGGCGGCGGCAGCAGCATGAGTAGGCCACAGAGTGGCACAATTACATAATTTGGACGTAGCGGCAGCTAGGACACAATGTGCAGAGGCGGCGGCAGCAGCATGAGTAGGCCACAGAGTGGCACAATTACATAATTTGGACGTAGTGGAAGCTAGGACACAGCATGTGGAGGCGGCAGCAGCAGCAGTAGCATACCGTAGAGTGGCACAATTACATAATTTGGAGGTAGCGGCAGCTAGGACACAGCGTGCGGAGGCGGCGGCAGCAGCATGAGTAGGCCACAGAGTGGCACAATTACATAATTTGGACGTAGCGGCAGCTAGGACACAGCGTGTGGAGGTGGCAGCAACATTATCAGGCCACAGAGTGGCATGGTGACATAACCTGGAGGTGACAGCAGTAGCAGCATGAGGAGACCTGATTGTTGAGGTGGCAGCAGCATCAGAAGGCTACATATTGGGTCAGTGACAGAGTGGAGAGGTGGGTGGCAATACCAGTCACTGGTAAAGATGCTGGGTGGTAGAAGCAAGAGGCAGGTGTCACGCAAGGGCTGCCACTGGCTGACATCAAAATTACACAGGGGAGTACTCCTGTCCGCTTGGATCATTAAGAAATTGTTTATGGCCTTTCTCTGTTCGTGCAGTCGGTCCAACATATGGAGGGTATAATTCCAACGGGTGGAAACGTCACCTATCAGCCTATGTTGAGGGACACCATTCTGCTGCTGCAGCTCAAGGAGGGTGTGCTTGTCAGTGTAGGAATGGCTGAAGTGCATGCAAAGTTTCCTGGCCATTTTTAGAATGTTTTTCATTTGGGTATAAGACTTGAGGAACCGTTTGACAACCAGATTAAATATGTGCGCCATGCAGGGCGCATGGCTCAGCCCTCCTTGGCACAGCGCAGACACTATGTTCTTTCTGTTATCTGTCATCATGGTTCCGATTTTTAGTTGTCGCAGAGAAAGCCAGCAATCGATTTCTTCTTTCATGACGCGGAGCAGTTCCTCCCCTGTGTGACTTCATTCGCCCAGGCAAACCAGGCGTAGAACTGCGTGACACCGCCGTGCCCTGCATATGTGGTACACTGGAGGAGCACTATGACTTGGCCCTGCAGTGGAGGCTGAGGTGGTGAAGGAGCTGGACATTAGCGCAGGATCAGCAGTTTGACAATGAGGAGGAGAAAGTGGCGTCACCTGTTCAAGTTGCTCGTGTGGCTGAGCAGAAAGCACCTTGACCCAGTGGGCCGAAAAGGACATGTACTGGCCTTGACCGTAGTTACAACTCCACATGTCGACACTGCCGTGCAATTTGGCAGACACCGACAGGCTCAAGGACTGGGCCACCTTCTCTTCTATATATTTGTGCAGGGCTAGGACTGACTTTTTGGCAAAGAAATGACGGCTTGCGACTCTCCACCTCGGCTCGGCACAAGCCATCAGTTCTCTGAACAGTGCAGAGTCCACCAGTTGAAAAGGGAGGGACTGCAGCACAAGCAACTTGGACAGGAGCACGGTCAGCTTCTGCGCTGTAGGATGGCTGGACGCGTACTGCTGTCTCTTTGCAATCGCCTCGGTGAACGACTGCTGCCGTAATGAGTGGCGAGGAATAAGAGGAGGAGGAGCAGGAGCATCTGGAGTGGTAGATAATGACAGACAGCTCCCTTCGGCAGAAGTTATGGAGCCTTGACTGCCTGAAATGGGATGTGTGCCACTGGGTGATGCTGCTGTTGCTGCTGCCGACTGGATCGCCATATCTGAGCCACGGTTCTCCCAGGACACTTTGTGGTGACACTGCATATGTTGGCGCAGGGCCGTGGTGCCAACATTAGCACCCTGGCCACGCTCCACTTTCTGACCACAGATTCTACATATAGCCATGTTCACCTCCTCAGGCGTCTTAACAAAAAAATTCCACACTGCCAAGTAGGCAATTTTACCACCAACACTCCGCACTGACTGAGTGGTACCTCCGCTGCCTGGCTGAACCCCTGCTCCGCTCTTTTCAAGGCCGGAAAACACCTGCGAAGAGTGCGGTCTACCCCGTGCCGTTTGGCTCCCGACCTCGCACTGCTGCCACTCCGCTGACTAAAGGCCACACTACCGACTTGCTGCCAGCACCACTGCCTGACGCGCAAGCTGTCAGTCTCGTCTGCAGATGATGATAATGATGATGATTAAGCCCTTGCTTCACCCGGCTCCCAAGTGCGATCGGCTACATCATCATCAACTGCAGTTTGCAAGTCGCTAATGTCCTCCTCAACTGTCTCGGTGTACAAAGCCTGACCGCTCTCAACATCACCTCCCACTACACTCTCCTCATCAGTACTTGAATGCCTACTGGAAGGAGCGGATTTCTGCCCCACCTCTTGGCTTCCAAGTAGCTGCTGACTGTCCTCAAGTAGTTCATCCTTGCTGTATAGTGGCGCAGAGCCCATAGCATACAGTACTTCTCTGGCTGAGGGAACCGAAAAGGACAGAGGCAGCTTGAGGACAGGTGAGGGCACTGGAGCTGCTCCGGGCCCATGCCAACTAAGCGTTGTGTCTGACGAACCCACTGACTCTTGGCTGGGGGTTTCAGTTGTCATCTGGGAGGAAGTGGATGACCGAGTCAACCATTCAAGAACATCTGGGTTGGTGGTCAACACACAACCACTAGATGTCACATTGGTAGCTGTGGCCTCGCCGAGTGACCCCTAATACCACGTCCCCTTCCTCTGCTGAGACATGTGCCTATTCCAGAAACATTTGTGCCACTGCCCCTCCCCTGTGAAGGGCCTGTCACCCCTCTGTCTGACATACTGTTTGAATAAAAAATTAAAATAACAATCCCCCCAAAAGATATACTTTGCTCACTGCCTTGCACAACTGATTAACTATTTCTTTAAGAAATATCGTCACCCACAGAGTGGGTTAACAATGGGTTGCTTAACTGCAGTACAATGGGTTACTGCACAGCACTACACACTATATGACAATTTTCTTCTTCTATGGCGACTGACGCTGCAAATAGTTATTTAAAACGAACAAACACGGATTCGTAGTTTTTTTGGCAAGTCAACTTCACTGACTACGTTACCACGATATCACGCTTTTCTGTTTGGATGGCGAATAACACCGCAAATAGTTATTTAAAACTAACAACCCCACAAACACGGATTCACAGTTTTTTTGGCCAGTCAACTTCAATGACTACGTTAGCACAATATCACGCTTTTCTGTTTAGATGGCGAATAACGCCGCAAATAGTTATTTAAAACTAACAAGACCACAAACACGGATTCACAGTTTTTTTTGGCAAGTCAACTTCACTGACTACGTTTCCACAATATCATGATTTTCTGTTTGGATGGCGAATAACGCCGCAAATAGTTATTTAAAACTAACAACCCCACAAACACGGATTCACTGTTTTTTTGTCAATTCAACTACACTGAAGAATTTAGCACTATATGGCGCCTGTCTTCTTGCATGGCGAATAACACCGCAACTATTTCTTTCACATTTACAAGATGCCAGTCACGGATTATATATGTTTTTCCCCAAACACAACCCAAAATATATTGTTTTTTTTAATGATTTTATTATTATTATTTTATTTTTTAATTTTTAATTTTTTTTAAATGTACCCCAAACAAGGCTCTGAGCCTCTTACTGCACTGCAAAAAGCAACACTAGTGGTGCTTCTTTGAATAAAGCACCCCAAAACAGCCTTTAGAACAGAATGCAGTGCTGTATAACAGGCTAACCTCTATACCTACTCACTGCTGCACAGTGTACCAGAATAGCAATTTCACTGCCTGATTTTCTGTCTAGAAATTGTCCCTCTCCTATCCCTGCAATTCAGATTATCTATCCCTGATCTCCTCATTTCTTTTCTTTAGTTTTTCTTTCACTTGCCTTATCGCTCCTGACGTCTATCTCTGGTCTAAAATCAATAGCAAATGGCGGATTCCAGCGCTGCAGAGCTATTTATAGGGCTGTGACATCACAGGACCTGGCTGGCCGCTAATTGGCTACATGTCTGCATGTGATCGTATTGTGGGCTTTTAGTTCTTTGTCCCAGAAATCCTTCCCCCATGTCATGCTATGTGCTTGAGGCCATTTTAGGGAAAAAAGATTTGTTACTACGAATCGCCATGAAATTCGCTTTCGTTGCGAATCGAATTTTCCATGAAATTCGTAACGAATTTCACTTCGTCAGCTTCAATTCGCTCATCTCTACCCTTCGGCAAATAGTCAAGAGAGTCTCTGTGTTGATGACTTGTGTGAGAGTAGTCAGCGTTTGGACTATCCTGAGGAGGTGGTGGGGGACCCCATTCATAGCTGTGATTGTGGTGGTAATAGTAGCAGCTGTAACCACAGTTTTGTCGGTTGGGCCTGCAACAGTGGCCACGATGTGGCCTGCCTATCATCATGTTCTGTACAGCTGCTGCCTCCAACAGGCCACTGCCGCCATCATACCACTGCTGCTGCCTGCCTGTTGATATGTATCATAGCTGCTGCTTTTGCACAGCAGCAGCTGCTCCTCCCTGCTACTAATCCCCTACCGGCATCACTTTCAATGCCACAAATCTGCTGCTTCTACTACTAACTACTAACATTGCTACTACTACTAACCATAGACAGGTGGTCTACTGCCTTGTAAGTTCTATGCTATGCTACCTCTAATAACCTACCCTTTCCATATCTGCACTGTACTACTGCTGTCAGTGGCGGGCTGAGGGGCATAATGGTATATGCCCCTGGGGACGGTCCTTAGTAGGTATTTCAAACCGCCACCATGAAGGGGCGCCGCTAGGCCAAGGCCCAGGGTGTGTTGTCAAGAGACCAAAACATTGCTGTTGCTGCACATTCATTTGTATCATTCTATTTTGTCACCTTCCAACCTTTGCCATACCTTCCTTGCGCAATGCATAACAATAAACAATTTGGAGTACCCCCAGTTTTGGGGTACTAGACAGGTAGCTTCTGACTACCATGCCACAATCAAATTTAATATTGCTGTGTGGCATTGGAATCGGTAGTTCCCTGTGTAGTACCCCTAAACTGGGGGTACTCCAAATTGTTTATTGTGATGCATTGCATTTCATTGTTTGTTTTCTGACTATTAATACCAGCAAGGAAGATATAGTAAAGGTTGTCAGGAACAGGGTTAACCTCCCTGTTCCTTTTCTCTTGGTAGGAGTTTGCTGGTTCTGCTTCCTGCCAAGAGTGGGGAGTTCTTGTGTTGCTACTGAATGGTGTTGGTTCTATTCCTGTTACAGATTTCTCTGGAGAGAATCATTACTAAATTGCCTCAAGTAAAGCCTTGAGAGGATAAAGAAAGCAGAGTGAACTGCTATATTCAGCTTCTAGGGACACTGCTGTGAAATGAGGGAATACAGCTAAGTACACTCTCATCAGCAAACAACCACTAGGCCAGTATCACAAGTGCTGAATTGCCACCAACCAACCTGCCTCAATATCCCGCTGCAACTGTATGTATTTTCTACATTGCACTTAATAAAAAGGACTTTGTTACGTTCAACTCTGGCCTCATTTTTCAGTACTACAAATTTCACTGAAATGGACCCAGAGAGCGACGGCCTGAGGTAGGACACAGTGACACAACATTAGGGCCACTAACACTCCCATCCTCTACATTAACTCCCATGGGGGCTTGCTGCACCTGCCCTCAAGCTTCTAGGACTGAAGCCTTTTAGAGGTTGCCTGCATCCCTTTGCAAGCTGTGTGATGATGTCATCACAACCACCTGTGCAGGGGCGCAGGCAGCATATGATGGAAGAGTTCCATGTCCTAGAGCCTAACTGAGATTAGTATTTGATTTTTTCTGTTTTATGTCACTTCAGGAGATCCAATGAGGTCAGGGGCATTATATTCATGTGGCATTATATGTGGCAATGGCATTAGAACTACTGGGGCACTACAAGGGGCAGGGGCATCATAACTGCAGGGGCACTACTGGAAGAAGGGGTTTCATAACTTCTGGGATAATAGTGGAGGCAGGGGCATAATAATTGTTGGGGCACTACTGGATTAAGAGGCATCATAACTGCTGGGGAACTATTGGAGGCAGGAGCATTATAACCGCTGGGGCTCTACTGGATGAAGGGGCTTCCTAACTGCTGATACACTACAGGGGCATCATAACTCTACGGCACTACTGCAGACAAGGGCTTGATAATTGCTGGGGTCACTACTGAGGCAGAGGCATTGTAACTGCAAAGGCACTACAGGGGAAAGGGGCATCAAAACATTGGGGGCACTATGGGGACAGGGGCATTATAACTGCTAAAGCACTACAGGAGGAAGGGTCATTAAAACTTCTTGGGCACTAGTGAGAGCAGGGACATTATAACTACCGTTACTCTGGTACTGCTAGGTGCATTTTAACCACAGAGGCACTATAGGGAACATTTTAACTACTGGGATACCATAGGGGGCATTATAACTACTGGAGCACAATAGAAGGATCTTAATACTACTGGGAACTCTACAAGGGGCCTTATTAATACTAGGTGCACTATAGATAGGCCTTATTACTACTGTGTGCACTATGGTAGGCATTATTATCCACAATATGGAGGACACTACTACTAATGGCCACTTTCGGGGAACATTATTATTATTCAGGGCATTGTAGAGGGCACTCTGGTAAAGACAGTTTTTGTTATTGGTGGGACTATTATATTAATATAGGGGGATCGTCAATGGAGAAGAGGAAAAAGAATGTCTACATCAAAGGAGACATCATCTGGAAGGCACTGGATTTGAGTCCTGTATCTTTAGAACATACCTCCCAACTTTTGAAAATTGCAAAGAGGGACAATGTGTGTGGCGCGCATCACAACAGTTTTTTTTATACTAGGCCACGCCTCTAACTCCGCCCAAATCATAATTACTGGAGCCCCAGCGGCCTTTTTTTTTCTTGCGCTTCAATGTCCATATAAATATTAGCACATAAATCATCAGATTATAGATATTTTAAGGTCCAAATTGCACCAAATAATGAAGTTATTGTCTAATATACAGGTAGAAACCATAGAGATAGTTTAGTAAGGAGAAATTTTGTAAATGTATTAATGCACATTTATGCATTAATTCTCCAGGTCAAAAAGAGGGACATTTAAGGATCAAAGAGGGACAGAGGGACTTGGGTCAAAAAGAGGGACTGTCCCTCCAAAAGAGGGACACTTGGGAGGTATGTTAGAAGTGTCTATCCAGCAAGTAAAATATGTATTTTGTGCTAAGGTATGTGTGTAGGGTAGTTACTTCAATAATTTGGCACATATGCCTTGGAGCTTGAGCCCAAGATCTATTGAGACACTGCCTCCATGTTTTGGTGATGCTGGGGCCACGGGGCTACACCTGCAAGAAAAAAACAACAACCTTGTAGCTGGCAGACATGTCACGTGTTGCACGCTGATCACATCTCCTACAACATGGTCCTCAAGCTGCCAACCAAAGAGGAGCAAGGTTCGAGAGCTTGTTGATGATCAAAGGTCATGGCAGCTGGCAGGTGAGTGACTAATTTCCTTACAAGACTGACCAGCAGGCTGCAGCAACACCTGCTTATCTTGCTCCATGTCCATGCCATTGCCATGCCTTCAGGCTCAGACAAGTACAATCAGTAAATTTTTCACTGCCCACAGAACTTGTCCGGAGTGACACTTAGCCCAAAAATGCTGCATGTTCCATTCTCCTTCAGAAGGGGGAGTGCTGGAGATCTACAGATGGAGATACTGGAAACAGGGAGGGGTGGGGCCCAAACCACCTTTAATTGTAAGGGTCACACACCACTTAAAAAATAAAAATGCAGTGATTTTTTTTTCTGCTGCAACCACAGGATCAGAAACCAATCATTATTTGTTCCTGGTCCCTCTAATACATAGTTCATAAGTAACATAGTTCATAAGGCTGAAAAAAGATACAGTGCCTTGCGAAAGTATTCGGCCCCCTGGAACTTTTAAACCTTTTGCCACATTTTAGGCTTCAAACAAAAAGATTTAACATTTTAAATTTTTGGTGAAGAATCAACAAGTGGGTCACAATTGTGAAGTGGAACGAAATTTATTGGATCATTTAAACTTTTTTTGTAATAATAAAACTGAAAAGTTGGGCGTGCAAAATTATTCGGCCCATTTACTTTCAGTTCAGAAAACTCACTCCAGAAGTTCATTGAGGATCTCTGAATGATCCAATGTTGTCCTAAATGACTGATGAAGAAAAATAGAATCCACCAGTGTGTAATCAGGTCTCCGTATGAATGCACCTGCTCGTGATAGTCTCAGGGTTCTGTTTAAAGCACGGAGAGCATCATGAAGACCAAGGAACACACCAGGCAGGTCCGTGATACTGTTGTGGATAAGTTTAAAGCCGGATTTGGATACCAAAAGATTTCCCAAGCTGTAAACATCCCAAGAAGCACTGTCCAAGCGATCATATTGAAATGGAAGGAGTATCAGACCACTGCAAATCTACCAAGACCCGGCCGTCCCTCTAAACTTTAGTCTCAAACAAGGAGAAGACTAATCAGAGATGCAGCCAAGAGGCCCATGATCACTCTGGATGAACTGCAGAGATCTACAGCTGAGGTGGGAGAGTCTGTCCATAGGACAATGCAAACGATATGTTTGGTGTAAAAGCAACACAGCAACAAGACAATGATCCCAAACATAAAGCAAAATCTACAATGGAATGGTTCAAAAATAAACGTATCCAGGTCTTAGAATGGCCAAGTCAAAGTCCAGACCTGAATCCAATTGAGAATATGTGGAAAGAGCTGAAAACTGCTGTTCACAAATGCTCTCCATCCAACCTCAAAGAGCTCGAGCTGTTTTGCAAGGAAGAATGGGCAAGAATTTCAGTCTCTAGATGTGCAAAACTGACAGAGACATACCCTAAGCGACTTGCAGCTGTAATCACAGCAAAAGGTGGCGCAACAAAGTATTAATGCAAGGGGGCCGAATAATTTTGCACGCCCTCCTTTTCAGTTTTATTATTACAAAAAAAGTTTAAATAATCCAATAAATTTCGTTCCACTTCACAATTGTGACCCACTTGTTGATTCTTCACAAAAAATTTAAAATGTTATATTTTTTTGTTTGAAGCCTGAAATGTGGCAAAAGGTTGAAAAGTTCCAGGGGGCCGACTACTTTCGCAAGGCACTGTATTTGTCCATCCAGTTCAGCTTGTTATCCTGCAAGTTAATTCAGAGGAAGGCAAAAAAAGCTATTGGTACGAACTCAATCATGTACTGTATCTGGGATTGCTCATGCATGTGCAATCTCAACATGGAGACACAACCAGCTACCGCCTTTTAAAAATTTAAAGCCCACTTACCTATACCGTCTTTATTAGAGATGAGCGAGTAGTGAAATATTCGAAAGTTCGAAATTCGATTCGAATAGACCGCGAAATTCGACTATTCGACCGAATATCGAATCCCATTAAAGTCTATGGGAAAAAAATGCTCGCCACTTGGAAATCTCAATTCGACCACTTGGAGGTCACCAAGTCCACCCTGAAACCTCAGCCAACACTGCTGGAATGCAACTGGGACAGCAGGGGAAGCATGTCTGGGTGCATATAACGCGCCCAAGTCACACTATTACGCCACTATCACAGCCTCTCAACAATACACTCCAAAGACAATATAACCTCTCTGTAAAGTGAGACCATACAAGGAAACCTTCTTTCCTCTACATTGTCATGGACCCCAAGCCAAACTAGACAAAAAAGAAGATAAAATTCTGCACCCCTTAAAATCACGTTGCCTATGACAACCACAGATGGCATAGGCAAGGGGAAAGCAATCAAGCCATCACTATTTTTCCCTCTGT